>CM041813.1:4896327-4938438 GCA_023376895.1 Aspiorhynchus laticeps | reverse complement strand
AAAATAAACGAGTCAGTGCTGAACTTGTCTGAATTTATTATGAAATCTAAGACAAAAATAATGTTTTCGGACATGAAAGCAATAAGCATAGATGTTATCTTTTGTTTTGGTGTAAATTACTTACTAAACGCTAAACCGCCAATAATTTAAGCCACAGGGAGATTGTAGACGGCTTTGATTCATTGTATTGCATTAATAAAAAGCCAAATAATATAAAGATTTGTAATACAAAGTATTTTTCCAAAACTATGTTTTATTAGTATTTTCGTGCCGTGACGGTGAAAAAAAAAAGTTAAAACATTAAATTAATGCATTTCAATTTCTTACCTTTTTTTAAAAAAATTAGACGCATAAGGTTTTCATTAACATGTAATTTCATAAAATCTATAATCAGGAGTTGAGAATGCAAGACTAAGTTTATTTTTAAACAGGCTTTTAACATTTAACAGACAAACAGGTTAAATGTATATTCAAGATCACTCTTAATTTTCATTGTCAACAACCAACCAAAACTACACCAATAGCCAGTGCTACCAGTAATTCATTTTTTTTAAATTAATCAAATGTAAACTGAATTTTTTTTGTCAGTTGAACAAAACAACAAAATTAGCACAAAACATTCTAATACATTTTAATATAAATTATTTGAATGAATGAATCAGACTACATTGGATTACACAAATGAAAGTAATATTTCAAGGGTTCATTTCATGTATAATGGCTGCTAATCACTGCTATTATAGTAATTATTGAAACAAACAGCACATTATGCAGGTGACAACTAAACACTTCCACCTAGTGGATGCTTTTTGTTTCATAGGTAGGATTTGGAGTAGACACATCTTAAAAGTGCTTTTGACAAGTTTGATGAATTACAAATGCTCTAGAAAGCACTCTTGCTATTACTACATTTGCATCATTTCCTTTTTACTGCTGTCATTCATGGTTTTTACACTAGCTTTGTATCTATATATTACAAATGCAGCAACATGCTTATGTGTACTAATAATCAGTAATGCATCACAATTGGCACAGATAGTCAAAAAAATGTTTTTCAGTAGTACGTGTTGATTGTGAGGGTAAGCAACTAAACAATCATTAAAACTCATCGTGACAGAACAATTCTTCTCACCACAAAGTGACACGCTGAAAGAAATGGCTATTATTAGGGATGAATTTGAATGTCTTTTTTTACCTACTTGAGGCACAGCTTACAGGAAAGAAAAACAGATGCATAAATTGAGGTGGTGTGTATGTTTTCATGCAAAATGTGTGGAGGTGTACATAAATCAATTTATTTGTGTTGATCTTTGAAACTATCAGGAATAATGAAACCATTAGAAATCACTAGGCAATGTGTTTACTGCAGGGAACAGGATCAAACCCTTTCACTCAAAAGCAGAAAAATAAATAATTGCAATAATGGCACTCTTCTGGTTCCATTAAGCATGAAGGCAGCCCCACAGCAGAAACATCCAAATCCACATAAATGGCTCCTCTCTGAGGCAGGGGTGGCTGAAATCCAGAGAATACTGCAAATCTAGGTCAATGGATTGCTGCACAGCTATGATGACTCCCTCCTCCGAAGTGTATGCGTTATGCTTATGGATGGATGAAAACCACACAGTCTGACCAGTAATCCAAGTAATAAAAAGATAATATGCATTCATACATGGATTATCTGTAATGCAACATGCATGCTTTGCATTAATCTTTTGCTGGATGCTATTTTTTTGTGCATTGCATTTCTTAGTTTACACTTTATACATTTTCCAGTGATCCAAACCACTCCAGACAGGGCTGAATGAGTGGTAGATGTGCACCTGAAGAGTTGTCCTGCATTATTCAAGTGTTTTAAAGGCAGTGGCTGCAGGCATGTTTTCAACTTTGCATGTCATCATGTGGAACTCTGAGTCTTACCTGCTTTAAAATGAATAAAATCAAACCGACAAAGTACATGTTGGCAGCCTAGCATAGTCAAATGATTCATAACATCAGAGAATTGTGTATTTATAGCAGTCCCTCATGAGAGGGAACAAACGTCAGCTTGAATTCTGAAGATATCATTACGTTCATGTCTATATTACTGAAGGTATTAATGCAACAAATTGCGAGTCTTTTAAAATGAATCGTTATTGCAGATAAAAAGAAAACAGCAGAGCATTTGCCATCTGAATCCCACTCACAGTTTCTCCTTTCGGTGCCTAGCAACACTTTTTCAGCAGAATACACAAAATTAGCAGGGTAAGCGTGACCACAGCCTCAAAGCCATCGCTCGGTGAAGCCGAGCACACAAATTCCTTGAAACAAGATCAGCACACAATGCCAAAGGTTTGCATACTAAAATAAATATGTTCTCTAACTAAAAGAATCCTCTGGGTGCACACAATCTTGTGAGGGTTACACAAGACGAAAGTCAATAAAATGCCATTAAATTCAGGGTGGGTTTTACAAAATATTCTGTAAGAACAAAAGCGATAGCAACTGAAATGCTGCTGAGTTGGAATGGTGACAAGAAATATGCATTACACAAAGCCGATGCACTATCAAATATCACGTAATACTCAAATTACTGTAAAATATATGTTAGCTACTTAGTAAAAGCCGACACACGGAGCCAAGTTTGTGCGGATCTGTCCGTGGTCCTGAAACCATAACATACCCTCAGATCCCCCAAAACTTACCAAACCTAATCTCTGGGAAACTCAACCTCTGTTAAAGGAACAGTTCACCCAACAATGACAATTTGCTTAACATTTACAAATAAGATGTAGATGAGTTTGTTTCTTCATCAGATTTGGAGAAATGTAGCATTGCATCACTTGCTCAGCATTGGATCCTCTGCAGTGAATGGGTGCCGTCAGAATGAGAGTCAAAACAGCTGATAAAAACATCACAATAATCCACAAGTAATCCATACCACTCCAGTCCATCAATTAACATCTTGTGAAGCCAAAAGCTGCATGTTTGTATAAACAAATCCATCAAGACATTTTTCACTAGAAACCATTGCTTCTGGCTAAAATACCAAGTCCTCTCTCCACAATATTGCTTTCACCAGTGAACAATTCGCCTCAGTTTGAATCAGGAGAGAAATATGCACAGATAAAACACCAATGGTTACAATGGTTCTAACCAAATATGCCGGTGGATTTTGATGTGCAAGAACCACAGGAGATGGACTTTATCACTGGAGGAAGCATTATTATGGATCATGGACTCGTATTTTGGCCAGAAGTGACAGTTTAAAGTTAAAACGCCTTAATGATGGTTTTGTTTATTACAGACGCGCAGCTTTTGGCTTCACAAGATGTTAATTGATGGATTGGAGTGGCGTGGATTACTTGTGGATTATTGGGATGTTTTTATCAGCTGTTTGGACTCTCATTCTGACGGCACCCATTCACTGCAGAGCATCCATTGGTGAGCAAGTGATGCAATGCTACATTTCTCCAAATCTGATGACGAAACAAACAAATCTACATCTTGGATGGCCTGAAAATATTTTACATTTATGTGAAAATGTATTATGCAGCCGAACCATGTTAATTGGACGAGTATATTTGGAAATCTGGAGAAGCAGGGTGAAATGCTTGTATCTTTCCAGCTGTCATTTTCCTTTAAGATGATGTAAGGCTCATCTCCCTAAGAATGGTCTCCCTCCCCCGTCCAAAGCCTCTCTCTCAGCACGCTGCATTCATTCGCACTACGCTGCTGATGCTCAGGAGAGTCAGGATGCACAAACTTCCCAGCGCACCCTCCTTTTCAACTACAGACCCTTTTACTGAAACGCTGGGTGGGTGCCAAGTACATGAAGACTAACTGTTCTGGAAAGACAAGATTTCATGAAGGAGAAGCACTCTTCTGAAGGAAGTTGAAGCTGGTGCAGTTTTTCATTTTTTTATAAGCAGAACTTATTTTTGGATTTTGAGCAGGAGGATAGCGACATGAGCTGCACAATTGGTTCCCTTGGGTGAGAGCTCTTCTATTTCTACATTATTATAAATAACAGGGAGATGCGTGTTCATATTTATCATCTGGCAATAGATGCCCAGCTGTATTTGTGGGAAAAGCCTAATAGTCTTACCGTGTCGTTTTGATGCATTTATACTTTTATAAACACTCTGCAGGTCTCAGAGATGCTGTACATAACACAATAGACTGTGAATGTCTATTAAAGCGCTTGCAGGTTATGTTCCTCTTGACTTTTTGCTCACTAAAAACAAATCAAAAACTTTTGCGTCTCCGCTTTTTCGTTTTTTGAAGCGTGCAGCGCACCAAAATGGCCCTGACTGAAAACTGCAGGACTTCTCAAACGCCCAAGGACAGTGGATGTGCTCAGAGTTGCTCTTCTGATGTGGTTGAGCTCAATGTAGGTGGACAGGTGTACTACACTCGCCATGCCACCCTCACCAGCGTGCCAAACTCACTGCTGGGGAAATTATTCTCAGCTAAAAAGGACATTTCCAATGACCTCGCGCAGGACATCAAGGGACGCTACTTCATCGACAGGGACGGATTTCTCTTCCGATATGTGTTGGACTATCTCCGCGATAAGAGCGTCGTTCTGCCGGATTATTTTCCCGAGAAAGGGAGGCTTAAACGCGAGGCTGAATTCTTCCAGCTGCCTGAGCTCGTCAAAATCCTGACACCAGATGAATACATCCACGGTGATTTTGACGAAGCATCCCAGGGAAGCGATCAGAGGTTGTTCCCCGCGTCTTACCTGGATGCGCGCGATAGGCGCTACGGCTTCATCACGGTGGGATACAGGAGCCCATGCGCCTTTGGGAGGGACACGGATGCCAAAACTCGCGGACTACCCAAAATCTTCATCTGCGGAAGGGTCGGTCTGGCCAAAGAAGTTTTTGGGGACACCCTAAACGAGAGCCGGGATCCTGACAGGCCAGCCGAGCGCTACACCTCTCAGTTTTACCTGAAGTTTCGCCACCTGGAGCGAGCGTTTGATATGCTCGCGGAGAGCGGCTTCCACATCGTGGCGTGCAATTCATCGCTCACCGCTACTCCGCACAACAGACATACTGATGACAGATACTGGTCCAATAATGCAGAGTATGTCTTCTACCGTAAGTACAGTTTATTTCACAACAATATACAGCCAGTCCGTAATTATCGCAAAATCGTGAAAGTGGTTTATCGATTGTTGTCCATTATGAATTACATAAACCATTATTGTTTTAGGTTAAAATATTTCGGTGTAATAATTTCGACTTTGGTGTCGGTTCAGATAGGCTTATGGGCATCATATCAACATATGCCATTGTGCTAGGGGCGTCCCGAGTTCGAATCCCAGCTCAGGGACAATTATAACGATAGCCAATAAAGGCAAAAACAAAAAACTAAAAATATCTTTTAATATATATATATATATATATATATATATATATATATATGTTTATTAATATATGATGAGTTCATTTGCAAAACCAGATAACTCAAGTTTCAAAAATCATGTTTTTTCAAGTTAAAAATAACAAAAAAATACAGATAACTAACACAATAAAACACAATAAAAACATGATAACATAATAAAAAACATGATTTTTCAACATTTTAAAAAACGGAGTTATCTGTTTTTGCAAATAAACTCTTCATATACATACATATATATATATATAGTCTTCGGTATTCAGAAATATTTGTCCACTATGCCACAGCTGGTCAATCAGAATCAAGTATTCCAGTGTGCCAGTTAACAATAGCCTTACAAATAAAATCCAAATCACAGGTATCCTCAAATCTGGCCCACGAGATCCACTTTCCTGCAGAGTTTAGCTCTAACCCTAATCAAACACACCTGAGCATGCTAATCATTGTCTTCAGAATCATTAGAAAATCACAGGTAGGTAAGTTTTATCAGGGTTGGAGCTAAACTCTCCAGCAGATTGGCCCTCCAGGGCAAGATTTGAGGAACAATATTACCAATGTGTGGTTTTCACGCTTTTCTCAGACAGTACCACTAGGCGGCGCACTCTGATAGTTTGATCAATTCTATTCGGATCAATTCTATAATCAGCCTCGAACTAAGAATGTGCTCATTAATGTAGATGACAAATGCTCTTCCCTTCAAGTATTAGAAGACTGAACTGAGTTTGTCTGCTCAGAAGAACATCGATAGAAGAGAGAGAGAGTGAAAGAGGGAGGCTTTCGAGCCAATGCAGATGTGGAGAATTCCCGGAAGTATAGCTCTCAGGGATATGAACAGAGTGTGGTATGAATATTTCAGTAATCTACCACAGTGATGATCATGTCACTTCCTCCTCTCTCTCTCTCTCTCGCTCGCTCACTCAATCTCTCTTTATTTAACTACATGTGCACCTTTTGGATATGCAATTGTTCTCCAGCGCCTGCCTTCATTAGTGGTTCATTTGACTTGCCTTTGTCTTAAATGAGAGAGATGTTGCAGCATATGGCCAATTAAAAATCACTTTGTGCTTAATTCCAAACGAGTCCCCTAGGAAAACCTAAAAAGAGTGTGCCTGGAACGGAGAGCTTCTGGAGGACAGTCACGAGATTTGGGGTGAATGGACATATGGCTGCTTAATGATTTGTTTTCTGTCATCAGTATAATTACTGCAGCATTCAGCCCCTCCCATTGCCCAAACATATGGAAAAACTTATGACACATCAAGATAAGGAGTCATGCTATACTGTAAGTCTACAAATACATCACAGTCGTGCTGATATTCAGACCAACAGCATGATGGCAAATTGGTTTAAACATCCAGTCAGTAATCGATGGATAGAACCAAGTCCCACCCTATATTTTTTATTTTTCAATTATATGTTACACTCGAATGTACATCTCAATACAGAAGAAAAGATTTCTTGCTACTACCATTTCATCGCAACTTTGTTTGCTGGAACTTTTTTTGACAAATTAGAAGCCATAACCAGAGCTCACCGTTTTATAATGTGTTTTATTAGGATGCCATTTGATTGACAGGCTCAAGTGTTCAAACCTGTTTTAAGGAAATAGGATAGTTTATCATTGCTGAATTTTGTGGCAGATTAGATATTTAACTTTGGCTTCTCACAATGGCTTCTAAAACAAATACAGAAGGGCTACATAAAATCAAATACAAATTGTCTATCACAAAAATCACATATTACCTAAAAAATACTTTAAACTCCATATAAAATAAGCGATTTTGTCAGTGTTTCCTTTGACACCATTTTCTTACTGATCGTGATATTTAAGTAAAAGTGGGGAATCACCATTTACTAGGACTGTCATGAAATGATCTTACTTTACTTGGTGCCCATAGATGAACAAAATAAGAAATGACAAAAGAAAAACAAAAACACTTTTCTTCTAATTAGCTGTTACTTTTTATTAGGGTAGAATGGGACGATCTAATAGTACACTTTTATTTAACATGAAGGGAGACCTGGCTTTAAATCCTAACCTATTACATTTTTAAATAAACCAAACAAATGAACTTGACAGCTATGATCATCATGAATTTTCGTTGAAGCAGCTTTGACGTTCTCTTCCACGGGAAGGAAAATCTTATGAGTTTGGAGAGACATGAGGATGTTAAAGCAAAAGATCTACAGATGATGACTTTATTGGACTTAGACGTGTGATTTCTACCACAGCGTTAGACAAGTATGCAAATTATTATATTTTTTGCATTTAAAATCCACTTGGCTCAATAGAGGGAATGTGCATCTGCATCGAATGGGCTCGACACTTCTGCCACACCAGATAACAAGATAAAATTATAATGTAGTTATTTGCATTACAATTAATGGTTTAAATGTTATATTTCCACTTTACGCTGCACAGTTCGGTTTACAGCATGATTGGTAGATTCTTGTTTCTCTTCTGAATTAGTTTGCTCTTGAATCCCCTGGTGAAATGAACCAGTTGCTTTTTACAGGCCTCACTGCCTTCTCTTGTGCTGTTACGTCTCAGAACATCACCCACATGACACATTTTACCAATTTAGACCGCCCAAGAGATTGGTAATATATCATTTGTGGTCAAAAGGGTTGCTTATTTTTCTTTGTCGCTTACTTACTCATCCTCCTTCTCATATGCTTCATCACTTAACATGCCATCTCTGCCCATTCTTGCTGTTAGAAAATGTGCTGCAGGTTGTCCTCAACATTTTTTTAATTATTTGTACCAACTGGTCAGTTTTGTCTCTGCATTAATTAATTGCTGTGATTAATGACCAAAGATTACAGCCACGGTGATTTCTACTTTGCAGAAAAACAAATTGCATGAGCATCATGCGATGCATAAACGTCTCACACATTTCATAGCTGCATTCAGACGAAACTCATTTACTGACTTCTTCCCCTTTTTGTTTATTGCCTGCATCAGTCTTGGCATTCCATTTTAATCTGTTGTCAAGCAAAGCCTTATATTTTAAATTCTAAGCACACTGCACTTTGATGATGAACAGCCCAAAATACGTAAAAATAAGACTTGTTTCTTTTCCTGAAAGTTAATACAATAAGAATAATTTATGAAATATTAATTAAAAAGTTTAGTTTATCATTATTAGTAACAATCCCTCTTCAAATGGATCAGCCTTATTCTTTTGATCATTAAGGACCAAAACAGTACAGCTAATTATTTACATCACAACCAGCTTGAAAGTTTTCCAATTAAAAAGCTATTAGATGTTTCTTAAGGTCACCTTCTCTGTTGCCCAAGAATACTGATGATCTACGGCATGTTTTTGCATCATAAAGCAGAAACGTCCAGTGAAGTTGACGCTGCATGCATAATTATCTCAACGTTCAAAACATAGAATCTAGCCCACGCTATAGAATTTTGCATTTAATGTATTGCAACATCACGACTCAACCTGTCACATTGTTTCCAGTCCAGTGCAGATTATACAGTATGGTGTGGGGTGGGGGGGGGTAATCAAATGTGCTTCAAGCACTGTACTAGGCCCACAGCACTTGAAACACGAGCTAGGCAACTAAGCTTGTCAAAATACACCATGGACAGAGAGAGATTATTCTTGCCATATCCTCTAAGAACCTCATGTGAATATGCAGTGTCTATTATTCCTGTGAACACTAGTGATTTACAGCCATTATTGAACTGGCACAAGAAATGAGTCCTGTGTCCACTGAGGGAGTTGAGATGGGTCAAATCCAGACCGTTTCCATCTTGGCTGCTGTACAGAAAGAGCGACTCCACCTGAGATGGAAAGTAAATGGAGAAGAGCGAGAAAGCAGTGCAAGTGATTTTCCAGCGGAACCGGTCATATCCAGTGTGTTAAAGATTTCCGTGCTTAAGAAAACTGTGAAATTACAAGTGCACAGGGATGATGCTTTGTTATGGAGGTTTGGGCAAAAATCCAATGTAAGATGTAGGATACAGACATGGGCTGCATTCAAAATTGCATACTCTCTAGGTACTTCTTTAGTATCTTCTTCTCCATCCTGACCCGCAGCGCAGTGATGCACATACTGTACGTGGTGCTCAGGTGCGCATGCACGGCCGAAATAACAAATGCGCTGCAGGGGTAAATAAGTTCAGAATACTAATTTGCTGTTAATGCACAATCACCGTATTCATTTGTGCCTTAATAAACTAAATAAAGTGCAATAATAACTATCATTACTATTATTAATTTTTTTATAGTTATATTTAATAGGTCACACTACATGTAGGGTGAGCATCAAACCAAATCTCCAGTTGCTCTCATGAGAACCAGACTGAAAAATGTATGTGCATCCCTGCTTATGAATTTCATAATTTCACCAAGTCATCCGGGTACTTTTTTATGCCTACTGTTTTTTGAATGCTGTGAATTCTGGTCATACTATTTCACATTTTTTTCATATATATTATGCATATAGTATGCATAGATGCAGTCATAGAATTAGAGAAGATTACTACCATCATGTCTCCTGAAGTGCAGCACGCTCATGCTTGGCAGTCTTCTTCTTCTTCCAACCTAAACTCAAAGATTAAAAGGACAGTTCACCCAAAAACATTCTGTCATCATTTACTCATCCTTATGTAGTATTCTTCGAAACACAAACTAATGAAACCTGGGAGGTTTCTGTCCCTCCACTGAAACTCAAGGTGACCAAAGACTTAAAGATCCAAAAAGGCCATAAAGACATCATAAAATGAATCCATATGGATTGAGCAGTTTAACCCAAGTCTTGTGAAGAGATACAATCACTTTATACGATGAACAAATTTAATTTAGGCTTTTATCTACATCAAAATGATCGACATAAACAAAATATTGATACCAACTGTTTTAATTTGTATTTTTACTACTTATTTAGTATGAAAATATGTAAAATAACCACTGAAGTGTGAGCTCTGATCAAATATAACACTTGACCTCTCAATCAAATGAAGAGTAGACACTGTAATGAAAGAAATAGAAAAAAATTCTCATAAATAAACGCAAAGCTAAATGAGACATTTATTACTGTAGTTACTGGGATCGTTGTATATTTTTGGACATGCAAATTGTTAATGTTCAACAAAAATAGTAGTCTAATAATTTGCAGTTTATTAATATAATACTTAATATACTTAATAATAAGTTTAATATGCCATTATACTAATATGTACACTTTAGGTATTAATATATGAATATGTACTTATAAGGTAATAGTTTTAATATGTCCCATAACAAGGGACAAAGTTGTACCTTTTACCTTTTGTGCCTTAGTGTAAAATAGCCCCGTGACAGCTTTGTAGCTTACTTAACGAACTTGTGTGATTAATTAGTCAAGAAATTGCAATAAATTTGGTTAATTCTTTATTTATTTGTTTAATGGGTGGATTGAACCAGCTGGTGAAGTAAATGTGTCCAGCATACACCTTCAATACAGTTTAAAAAGCATCTCTGATGAAGTTGGTTGAGAGTTGGTTTAAAATATTATTAACAGAATACGAATATGTCTAGACTGTTAGTATTAATACATTACAAGCATCAAAAGTGTTTAATATTCCCATCTAAAGAAGCCTTCAGATTAGCAATGGCTCTTCTTTCGCATTCAAATAGTCCTGCTCTCCCTCACTGTCCTTTCTCTATGACGCTGTGAAATTTGCCTTTCTCCACGTCTCAAAAGAAGCCACTGTAGTAATGACAGGTTCTCTGTCATCTCATTCTGCTGGTCTTATTGCACCCCATCAGCGCTTAGAGAGGGTCATGACTACACTGAGATGATCTGGGCTCTCCAATCTGTCTGTGAGACGCTTCTTTCCCTCAGACGCACATGGCTGCCTTTAACAATGGAAGGAGATTGCAGCTTGTGTCAACATCAGTCAGAGGATGATATATTGTCATATTGTCTGTTATCTTCCAGCACAAAGGCCTACTGGATAGCAGACTTGGAGACATGGGATATGGCGTTACTTGTCCTTGGATTAGGACAATGGGTGTTTATTAAGTCCAGCCCATTTGGACTCTTCTGTCACCCTGCCTCATTTCCCATGATGCAATCAGCTCTTTTTACATTCTGGACACAATCACAGTATTGTATTATTATTCAGCACAGTTTGTGTTTTTGCCATCAGCTTATACTTATTCCTAAGTAAAATCCAGTAACTTGTTTCTTAATACAGTAAAGCTTTTTATGTAAATTGCAAAGATTGAGTTATTCTATTATTGTAAGGGCTGTTGCCCTGAGGACAAAATTGTGCCCATAACCTTCATAGTATTAACAAGCCATACATCTGATCAGATCTCAGGTGAATGCTTCTAAAATATTATATAACAGAAGAGATTTAATGCTAGACGTTAGTATTATACATGTACTAGCACAGAAGTGCTTATTTCCTACTGAACAAACTACTCCTGAGATTAGCACATGCCTTCTCATTCAATAGTCCGCTTCCCTCAACTGATGGCCTTTCGTTATACGCTAGTGAAATTTGGCACTTTCTCCAGTTCTAAAAGTAGCCATGTGTAATGACAGGTTCTCTGTATCTCACTTCAAGTGGTCTTTGCACCCCAAGGCTTGAAGGGTCATTGACTAATGAGCTCGAATCTAAAGGCCCCAATCTTTTGAGAGTTGACTTTCCCTCAGCCCATCGGCTGCCTTTAACAATGGAAGGACGTTCATGCTTGTGCAACATCAGTACAGAGGTGCCAAAACTCTGTCAATTGTTTGATCTTCCATGGCCGAAGACCTCTGGATATCAGATTGAGACGGGATTGGCGTTACTTTCCTTGGATTAGCAATGGGTTTTATTAAGTCAGCCAAACATCTTGGACCTTCTGTCACCTGCCATCATTTCCCTTGCCAGCCTTTTTACTTCGGCAACACATCGTTTGATATTATAGCCATTTCTGTTATCCAACTTAATATCCAAGAAAATGTATTGTTCTTAGATACAGAGCAACTTGTTTTATTTGCACAAATGTTACTGTTGCTGCTCCCTGCATGGACAAAATTGGCCTATTTGTCTTACACCATAATATAGTACCTCGGCTGAGCAAAAACCAAAAAGACGTTGCTTTAATAGACATTATACATGAATGTCACAGACTGTCAAAACTCACCTGTTGAATATGAGTCACTGGCTTGAATTTTTGATTTCGGTTTTTCTAGATGAAATCTGGCAACAGAGCTCACTAATTTAAGCATTGCATGTGGTGCACCAAAGTTCTTTTATATAAGCTCATGTCTGAAAATTCCTATGGTATTTCTATAAACATCTTACAGGGTAACTGATGACCCATCAAATGCTTGTGTTCTGAAGTGAAGGAGCTTGTGGGCCAATGCTCCAAAGTCCAAAACTCTCACGGACTTTTGTGGTATGCCAGTGTGGAATCCTGCGACAATTCCAAAGGCGAGTTTTCAGCCATTTATCAAGAAACTGGAATAGATATTTTTCCCAACACCATACTAATGCTCTAAACTGTACCATAACTTAAATATATTCTGAGCTAGGATGTCTGGTGAATCCACATCGTCTACCGAATTCATGTTACCTACCCTTGTCCCCACAGTGTAAGCGATATTTGAAACATACTATAAATGACCTGTTACAGATTCCTGTATTCTATGCTGACACGCACATGAGCACAATTGTTGATCCAAGCTACCAAGTGCTGCAGTGGTGATGGATTGCTGATTTTTGTAGCTTTAATTGATAGTTATGCAAATCACTTAACTTAGCCGAGCACCACAGACCGTTTGAATGTACTGTTTCAATTAAGAACATGTTCAAATTATATTACGATTTCCAAACTAAATGCTATTTTTAAAATATGTGAAGTTCACAGAAGACTCTTGGCAACTGCCCAGAAGGTTGCGACATTTAATGAACTGGTTTCAAGTAGGTTGCAATGCTCGGTCTGTTAAGGTTACGCCTCGTAGCTTACGTCAAACGACATTGGTAGCAATTACTCATGTAACCCCAAACACAAAAGCTGAACAAAGTCTAACCTTAACTAGATTGGTATGGATTTAATGTCGTCAAATGGTCTGAGTCTTCAGGTTCTCCATTGACTGCTTTGAACAAACTCTGCCTAATGAGTTAAATGTAAATGAAAGCAAACCTGATCAGTTAAATAAAGGCTTTTGTTTTTGATCTGTTTATATTGCAAGACAACCTAGAATTGGTAATTTTATTTTATGTCTGTAAATTTATGTTATCATGTTTGCAGCAAAGAACCAAGGTAAAGTTGGTTATTGGGGTGGGGGGGGAAATGCTCTACACCAGAAATGCCTCAGGTTGTGTGTGATAATGGTTACTTTCCTGGACCAAAATGAAGGTTACGTCATTACAACTCAGATTATTGATTCCTAGCAGTTGGAAACCTTAATTGAGAAGTGCATGGTTTTGATCCACACAGATACGGAAAATGCTACTTCCCCTAATATTTAGGACTAATATTAGTACATCGGTTTCACAGATTTAAATAAATGACTGATGATGTTAAATTGTTGATCAACTCGAGTTGGTTAACTTTCGTGGCCACTGAAGTTAATACACTAAGTCTCGCCCAAGCGTGAATAAAGTCTGTTGCAACTAGACATAAAAATCATTGACACTCAAATCTGTTTTCAAAAGTTTGAATTAAGAGCCTTGGCACTGAAAACATCTTAAGTAGCGATTATATGTTAGCCGGCGTACTGCTGGGGACATTGGCTAAATATTTCCCTAACACTAATAACAAAGCAATGTGCATAGGTTGTTCATGTCGCAAATGCGGTCACATTGGCGTGAAAGCTGTATGCTAGACACTCTGGCCATTTTCAGGTTGGTTAACATAGCGAACACAACTTAATAATATTTTGCTCATCAAGTATATTCATCAAACAAACAGAATTGTATTTATTTACTTGTATGTTGTTTGATAAATGTGTGGCCGACACTATCAAAGTTAAAGTTGGTATTATGTAAATCCTACACCAAACAGGACATGTCTTTAAGTCCCTTAGGTTCTAACAACTCATTTTGAACATGTCACAAGTTGAAATTAAGGAAAATTCACATTTAGACTACAATAGGCCTGAAGACATGTAGGGCTCCCCCAATATTCTAAAATAGCGCCACGTTTGAATAAATGTCTGCTTTTAGATGAACATATTGTTCAATTCTGACCTAGAACTTACATATTTCTGATTAGTGTAATCCTGAAATCTTGCCATATTTTGCAGCGCCACATGCTTCATTGAAAGGAAAGTTTATATAAATAATTTAAATCTCCTTCTAATTTTTCTTTAACAATTGCTAGGTCATGTCTTTTACCATGTTGGACTGTTGATGCGTCATGGCTTTTTCCTGTAAAAGTTGAACAACTTAAAATATGCATATTTTGCTTCATCCGCACTATAATCACTTTTATTTGAGGGTCTTGATAAATTTGATGTCATGAAATCTTGCACTCTATCAACTTGAAAATAGACGTTGATGCATATTTTAAAAGTTTGAAAAGTAGACAGGACTATGATTTACTGAGTGCTGGTTCTCCGTTTACTGACATGTAAAAAAATCGGAAAGCAGAAATCTACAGATAAGTCTCTTGCTATAGCTAAAATCTCATTAAGAAAAAGTTGGATATCTATTTTAATGAACAATTCAATCGAAACAAATTTTGATTGTCATCTTATCTCATTTTTCAGTGCAACTGTAGAAAATCAAGTTAATTAATAAATAATTAAAATTTTCCTTGATTTTCCTTTGTGACAATTCATAGATTAATTTTACCATGTTTGAGCGTTCACATCGGCCTGCAAATTTAATGGTTCACATGATACAGGAAGATTATACCACTCATTCTTTTTTTGGGGTCTGATAAATCTACAAATACATTAGTTTAAGCTGACCAATGAGATTTTATTGCATATTCAAGAATCAGTTGTATATGTGAGGAATAGGAATTGACATTGGGTTTTATTCTAGGAAAATCATAGGAGATGCATGACATGATTTAAGTAATTTGTTCGTCATTAATCTATAGGCTGGAAAACGATTAGGATAGTAAAGAAATCCTTTGAGTTTTTCGCTCGAAGGGAACAGTGATCAAAAGAGAAATGGGATGATCCTTGAAGTTCCGTGCTCAGCCATATTAGGAATACCATTGTTGTAGACGCATGTGTAACGATCTGCCCAAACTTTACACAGTGATGAAGATTGTCCTGCGTCTGAACACAACATTAGTTGTGCCCAATATTGCCATATTGCATCAGCGCTTCATGTGGCAATTCAGGAGAATGGCATTTACATTACATAACATGATTATCCAATCTTGGACAGCTTCACTCGTTGGCTGCAAGACCATGAGCCTGAGACGCCGCTCTGGAGATTGCTCGAAGATTCAGGTTTAAGAATCATTGGGGACCTGGTGGGTGGATATGCCAGCTATATAATGCAATCAATGTCTCTGCTGACCCGTGCCAAACTGCACTCATAAGGCTTGGTGAAGTCATTAAAGGCTCAATACGGTAACAGATTTAGCCTACCTGCTGACAAGGCCCAACTATGGCCTGAATATTCCGCTACCGTAATACGCAATGCTCGATCGTGGAATCACATGTTCAGAGGTTGGGGTGGATACAGCAAAATGCAACTCAATTTCAGTTATAAAATGCCGCCAAGCTTGCTGAGATACAGGAATGACAGTCAACAGTTATAGCCAATGTCCATTGCTACCAAGGCTCATTTTGATATGTGTACCTAGGCTACTTCAGTAATACAATAAGCCTTAATAGGGAAGCACTTCTCAGTTTTACACTACTTTTCCATAAAATGCCGTCTGAGAAAACACAAGTATGAGAGACATGTCCACTCAGTTATATTAGTTTTTGGCAAGGAATTACGTTTAATTAGGATTCGGCTTCCGTTTTTTGACCAACTATAAGTCACCAAAATAATCTTGTTACACCTACTGTGGTCCCATTCTTAGGACATGACATAAAAAATCACTTAATGCTGACAGGGTTTTTAGAATAACCACAAAAATTCCTATCGGGATAATAAAGCTAGACACTTGAAAAAATCCTTAAATTTAACATTTACCCCTTCATTGATGTACTCAAGGCAAGAACGAAGGCAAAAGATGTTTAGAAAAAAAAAGACAAATTATAGCCCGACAATGAGCTAGAAGAATGTAGTGGCAGAGAATTTATCGAACACTGAAAAGATACGTAATTTTCACTGGCTCTTAACCTTTGTGTTATTAATTTTACAAGGGAAAATTATAAGTCATGGCTTATGCGCGGAATATTTTTAGTAATGACTCGACAACTTCTTGCATAGTCAAAAACTTAAAAAAGTTTACGGATACAACGTTTCAGCCGTCAGAAAATGTAAAAATGTATTCTTCCCATCGATTTGACTCAACCTCCACTGTGCTTATTAGAGCGGCTATTCCAAAATATTGTTTCCTGTAATATTGGATTCTTTCTTTCTGATTCCAGATAGTCAAATACTTAATCATTTGAAAGTTGAATTATTTCAAAAAATGTAAACCAAAGATTTCCTTTAATTTAATGCTGACCATTGCTTGTAATGCTTTTGTCGAAAATAGTTTGAGGGGATTTTGTTTATTAGTCCAATAAAAGGTGAAATTTTGTTTGCTTTCACTCTCTATTGCCATAGACCATTAAAACTGTAAAGCTTCTTCACCTATAGCTCGCAAGGGAGGAAGTTGAAGACTTTAATTAGGGAATCCTTTCTGGAATGGTTCCTGAAAGCCGAATCGCCTAATGCTTTTTGTTAAAATTGAAAAATTTTATTACGAATCACTGAATAAATTTTAATTAAAACTTTAAATAACCAACCGTAGATCTTTTTTAAGCATGGAAAGGTAATCCTGAACCATAACGAGGCGTGCCCTGGGAAACGCGTTATTTCGCCGTAGTTGTTCTTTATCGAACGAGAGATTGGTGAAGAACATTAACCAAAACGTGAAGAATTGTTGGGGAACTAATAACCAGGAATTACCCAATGGACAATTGAGAATGATAAAGATAAAAGTATGACCAATAAAATGCAATTTAACAATAGAAAAATTGTAAGAAATTTTAGTTAATTTTTAAAAAGAAATCAAAAAAAGCAACTATAACAAGAAAAGAGCAAACTTATTATTATTATTTAAAATTAATTTACGCTTATTCCCTCACTGACAACTATATTGAGGTCTTATGAAGTGAAATGATAAGTTCTGTGCAAGACACTGAACATTATTTACAACATTACCTGTAATCCAGAGCCTCAGACAAACAAGGATAATACGGTTATTCCTTTTTCTGAACTGGCTCTTTCGATACACTTCGTATTCTATGAACTGGTTCAATTCACTAGTTTGTTTATGTAATCTCGCAATGTTAATGTCTTACGTATATGCATATTTATATTATCAAAGCTCAATTAGTGTCGGAGTGACTGTCAGGCGTCTGAAAGTGAGATTTTAGGATCAAGTAACCTTGTAGATCCTGTGTTGCTGGAGCCGCGAACTGTTTCAGACGCTTCAGTCCGATTTAGCTTTTTCACCAAAAAGAACCTAAGGTTCAAAAAAATGATTCATTCTTCAACCGGACATCACTCCAAACCGTTTGTCTGAGGCTCTGGATTACAGGTAATAATGTTGTAAATAATGTTCAGTTTCTTTCACAGACTGATACCACTGATTTCAGTTTGGCAGCAGCAGTGATGCAACGACTTCACTTCAAGCTAACTGGTGAATTGGCTCTTTTCATTTAGAAGGCGGGACTTATTCTGACAAAAAGCATCGCGCATTGCATTTTCTCCCATTCACAGTAATGAGAGTCTTGGTATTTCTATAAGTCCTTTGCCTGGAACTTCTCCATCACTAAGCTTCCAACAACTCACTCTTTCAATTTCATTATTTGCAATCTACAAGTTGGAAAGTTTGAATTTTCCAAGAGCTAACAAGTGTATAAATCAGACTAGAAAGTGAATGAGTTTTCCAGCTCTGCATGAAGATGTTTAATGTCCTTGATAACCTCTATTTAGCCACTTGTTAGCAGTCGCCTTTTTGGTCCAGACACATAAAAACTTCAAGTCTTGAGTGGGGTATTACTGATGTGTTTTATTTAGTAGAATAAAAGGTGAAAATTATTTAGTTTTATGGCATTGTTGTATCACCATGCTTCTTGACTTGTGGTCCCATCAGGCTGCACCGTCCATTTAGAAACAATCCTTCAGTAAAAGCCTTTCTATTCACCCTTCATATTGCCTTGCAGGCAAAGGGAAGAGAAGATGAGAGATGGACAGAGAGGAGAACCTGCTTTAATTGTTATGCAGGGAAATATTCTGCTTATTCTGAGTGTCAGATTCACTGGATTCCCATTAGAAAGCCACTAGCAATCACACCGCCTTCCAGATTAGCCTGTTATTGCATTCAGTAAAATATATTTGCAGCTCAGCCTGAATGATTTTGTTATTAATCAGGATAACATTAGCAGCTTCGGAGACACAATGAACACAAATTGGATTGCTTCTGAGAGTCGTGTTTAGCTAATAACGATACTCAGATGTAAAATAGCATCCCTCAATGCAGATGACGTCTCACTGGTGATCATTCTTTTTAATAGTATGTCAAGCTGATGGGAAAAGGGTTGAAATTCTATACATGAGAAACACCAATAACAGTGAAGGTGGAGATACGGTGACCCCTGGGGAGAAAACGCCGGACTTTATTTTATCGAGCTTCTCTGTCAAGCTATAGGTATTGCGTTTTATGTTCTCGAAACCACAGCTGCGATTCATAGGGATTGGACTGAGAAAGCACAGCAGAGATTATACACACACACAAACGTTTGAAAGATCATACACATACTTTGACTTTGGGTGGGTGAATCTCTCAATGTAATGTCCAGGTCATATTTCCATCACCCAAATTATAGGAACAATTTACATGAGTAAATTGCATTAAAATATGCATTAAAAAGTTATTGAACCAATTGATCAAATTAGCTAAATTATCTTAAACCAAATTATGCATAATGTAAACAATATAAATTCTCATTACTGTAAAGGAAAAGTTTTTAATGTTTAATTTTTTTAAATTCAAAATCAGTAAATGCCAGCATTTAAAGGCAAGCTAAACCATCTATAAATCTATAATCTATAAAAAGCTACAGTATCTATAAAGCTTTGCTATTTATTTATTTATTTATAAGAATTGTAATTATATTAACTATGCTTTAATTTAGTGCAACATTGTTCAACCTTTTTTATATTTATGCATGTATTTATTTATTTACTTTCACATTTCAATATTGAGAATTTTAATGGCCTTAACAAATATTTTTTAATATCATGGTTTATTTATTTATTTAAATTTTATTTTTGCATTACAATAAAGATACATTTTAATGGTCTTAACTAATGCTTCATTTTACCACAATGTTTAAATTCTTTACTATTTTTTTATTTATTTAGTGGCCATCGTATGTTATTTATTTACATTTTGCATTAATGAGAATTTTAATGGTAGATAAAGAACCATTTTCCATGGTGTATAAATGTGTAACTGTTTATTTAAATTAGATTTCACTTTTTTCATTACCAACGATAGCAGAATTTTAATGGATTTAAAGTAATGAATCATTTTAATACCAAGACCATATACAATCTTTACTACTTGCATTTATTTATAGGTCAATTTATTTATTTCATTGAAAATGTATTTTCATTTTGCATCACGATACAGAGAATTTTAATGGTCTTAACTGTTTAATTTTTTTTTCTTTATGCATTTATCTATTTACATTATGCAGAGAATGAGGAATTTGATGCAGAATGAGAATTTTTATGCTCGATAAAGGACCATTTACCATGGTTTATAAATTCATAAATATTTTCAGTATTTTCTTTTATCGATTACAATAAAGAGAATTTTCGAATGGTCTTAACTAATGATTCATTCTAAATACTATGACATATAAAGTCTTTACTACTTACATTTATTTATTTATTAGACTGACAGATAATTTAATGGTCATAACTAAAGATTTGTCTTAATATCATTATCTCTTTGCTATTTAAATATTTTTTTATGTATTTATGCATTACAGTAATAATGAGAATTGTAATGGTCTTGAAAAAAAATACTTATTTTCTATTATACAAAATATAATTTTGACCTATGATCTTGACATGAAATATGACCTGGACACGGATCCCTGCAGTGGGAGGTGATTTGTGTCCATGAACTGAAGGAGACACCTGGGCTGGAGGGCTGATACAGGCCTGCCAGGAAACAGAATAGCTAGAGGTTGGTTTGCGGTCTGCCTGTGAAGGTGAACGGGATGTCATCCATTCACAGTTTCACAAAGTGCTTCAAAGTTGGATTTTCAGACATTTAAATTTAGTTTTAAACAGAATAGCATGTTCACTAATACTGTTTTCAGAGCTCAGATTCTCCACCTCTATCGCACTCAAGGATTATACGAAAATATGAATATGCAAATTGCATTTGAAGGTGTTCCGTCCCTTTATTCAGCTAATACTTTGATGTTTGGAGATTTCTCTGCAGTCATAGTCTGTTTTGATGCATGCACATATCCATCAGATAACAAATAGCGATTGATGCACACTGTTATCTTTTTGAGCACAAGGACTCGTGCCCTTTGTGGTTTTAGTACAGTTCTTTGTCCAAAACACAAAACAGATCGATACATATAGTTCAAACTGTGATTTAAATGTGGATTCTTTATGTCTATTGATAAGGTCAACTTGATAAGGTCAACCTGACTCAATGCCAAGTGACTGGCTCACACTCGTGCATATTAATGCATTTCATTGTGTGCACGTGATGCTTTTTTATTTTCAAGTTTGTGAGTTTAATTTGCTTTTGAGCAAATCGATGCATTTTAAATGGGCTACTTAAACATCGACTGTGTAAAATGAGAAACATCCGTGCCATTAGAGGAGCATTTGTGTTGGTTGAAGTGCTGTATTATAAAGGGAAATGAAGATATCTTTGTTCACCTCAGTTCTTTCTCCTTTGTGTATCAGGTTTCACACATCCTGATTCCTGAATGGACCGTTCTGCAAAGTGATACCTACGACAAAATCACACTGACTTCCGAAACGACATCCCAGTGTTATCGGTTATCAGCTGTATGTGCATTTGATGACATCTGTGGCTTTTGTGGCTTTGTGTTTTTAAGGTGGCCCATCCGGATGGTCGTCTTCTCACTGCGACTTGCTGCTGCAAGAGCCACAAGAGTGAGCGCGAGGGTGAGAGCGGCACTTCCTTCAACGAGCTCTCCACTTCCTGTTCTGAGACCCAATCGGAAGCCATGCTCTCCGCAGGAAACGGTCATCGTGCGTCCCGTCACCCGCCAGCCCAACATCCAGACTCTGGACCGGCCGGTGAAAAAGGGTCCAACCCCAATTCCCAGGAGGATCTGATCTGCTCCGTGTTCGAACCGCCGGGCCGCGTGATGCCAATGGCGGGAAAGAGGCAAACCGGCCAAAGAAGAAGCTGACTCCGGAGCAGGAGCCTGGATAAATGCATCCAGGACTTCCGTGCGGATTAAAATTCCAGAGCGCTTTCCGGAGAGGAAGTACATGTGGCAGTCGGAGCTCTTGAAAAAATATCGTCTCTGAAGATGATTTCCTGCAGGCTCACTCGAGCATATTAATGCAACACATACAGAGCTACTCAGCGCATTTTAGACGACATTAATTCTTCTTTGCTTAGGCTTAATTGGCTCGTCTGTGTAATCATGCGGCAAGATGCACAATTAACAGATTCAGTGAACCTCAAGTGACTCCTAAAGGGACCGGTCCTGTTTGGCACAATGACATTAAAGTCTAAACCAATTTCACGGCGTCTAGACGAACCTTTCTCAAATAAAAAACAGATTGTATATATATACACTAATAATCACAAGTGTGTATTACCTGGTGATGCTCAAAGTCAGTACACGGATAGGCACAGCACTTTTGTACGGCGTTCCACCTGTAAATGTAATGCACATTTGAGAACTGCAGGATTCTGTATGTGAATGTGGTTTGCATTATTCGATACTGTGTATTAACTGAATGGAGGAATAGTTCACCCAGAAATAAAAATTAGCTGAAAATGTATTCTCAGGCCATCCAAGATGTAGATGAGTTTGTTTCTTCATCAGATTTGGTTAGAAATCTAGCATTCAATCACTGTTCCCTCAGCAATTGGATCCTCTGCAGTGAATGGGTGCCGTCAGAATTGAGAGTCCAAACAGCTGATAAAAACATCACAATAATCCACACCACTCCAGTCCATCAGTTAATGTCTTGTGATGTGAAGCACTGAGTCTTTGTAATAAACAAATCCGTCATTAAGACATTTTTACATTAAACCGTCGCTTCAGTGACAAAATCCATAATCCATAATAATGCTTCCTCCAGTGAAAAAGTCCATCCTCTCACATCAAAATCCACTGACTGTTTTTGGACTGTTTTAGCTTGTAAACAGTGCTTGATCTGTGCATATTTCTCTCCTGATCGAGATGAGACAGACTTTTTCACTGGAGAAATTAATATTATGGAGGACTCGTACGGTTTGAAGCAATGGTTTGAAGTCAATGACATCTTAAATGATGGATTTGTTTCTTACAAACACACAGCTTTTCACTTCTCAAGATGTTAATTGATGGACTGGAGTGGTGTGGATTACTTGTGGATTAATTGTGATGTTTTTATCAGCTGTTTGGACTCTCATTCTGACGGCACCCATATCACTGCAGAGGATCCATTGCTGAGCAAGTGATGCAATGCTACATTTCTCCAAATCTGATGAAGAAACAAACTCATCTACATCTTTGATGGCCTGAGAGTGAGTCAATGTTCAGCATATTTATATTTTTGGGTGAGCTATTCCTTTACCACAAATTTACCCTTTATTTAAAGTTTAAAACAGCACAAGTGAGTATGTTTCTGCGGTAGACAGATGACAATGCATGTTATTTCACTCATATAGAGTAATGACTCATATCAATGAACACATTTAGTTTGTGATGTGATCTACATTATTCACCATTCATTCAAACCCAGAGGAAATACATCAACAGGATCGGACTGAAATATTAAGCTGTTTCTGTTTGTCATTGTGAACGTTTGTGCTGAGACTTTATGATTTCGCTTGTGGGTATATGAGGATGTTTTGTTCTGAATGTGCAATGAATCATTAAATTGAACTTGGGTTTAAAATACAATTTGTTCATTCGAGTTGGTATAAGTCCGACACATTGCAATGTTGCACCTCTTTGCGGTTTGGCATTAGAGTAGGCATCAGCATTTGAAACTGGATTCTTGACAGAAAACAATCAAGAGCTGCTATGTTTCTTATTTGTGTCAAATTAATATATGTATGCAAATCAGATAGAAGAATGCGGGAGGGTAAATTGTCTTTTCACGAACATAGCAGATGACCGTACCCTTCTCTCTGAATTTAACAGATTATGAGCTTTGCCGAATCTAATACTAAACTGCCAGACAAATCTCTTTGCAACACCCCTTACAATATTCAGATGATTCTCAGATGCATAGCGGTGTAATTTTGCGTTCTGCTGCCGTGATATAATCTAGTTTTCTTTTTCTGTCACTGTGAGGGAAAATTGTTGATAAATTCATGCATCACAAGTACGCATTTTTAACCTGACTATTTTTAGCCATTAGATTCTGCAGTGTCTGCTACATTTCATCTACAACAGAGAAGAAGCTTTGAGGGTGCAGAAGCATGACATACTTGAAGAACTTTATGCATTTATTGAAGACAAATCACAAATCTATGGAAGCCTGTTTCCGTCACTGAATAGAGAAAATAAAAAGATAACTGCGACTTATCTTCACAATTCTGACTTTGTTTCCAGAATTGCATGATATAGGCTAAACCCGCAATTGTGAGTTACAAAGTCAGAACTGCATGATACAAACTCACATTATCTGAGAAATTAAGATCAGAATTGCGATATAAACTTACAATTGTGAAAAAAGTCAGAATGGTGAGATATAAACTGCGCAACTCTGAGAAATAAAGTAGCTATTCTGGACTTTATAACATGCAATTGTGAGTTATAAAGTCAAAATTATCAGTCTTTTCCCCTAAGAATTGGACTTTTGAACTCGCAATTGAGAGTTTATATCTCACAAGTCTAAGTAAAGAATTGCAAGAAAAAAAGTCAGAATCGTGAGATACAAACTCGCAATTGCAAGAAAAAATTTAATGTGAGTTTATATCTCGCAATTTTGACTTTATTTCTCACAATTGTGATTTTATTCTTGCGATTCTGAGAAAAGTCAGAACTGCAAGATGTAAACTCTCAATTGTGAGAAAAGAATTGTGCGAAATGTGAGATAAAAAGTCACCTTTTTTATTTTTTATTTAGTGGCTTAAATGGGCTTCTACAAATTCTGCTAGAAAGCATCTTATATAAGGTGACACTCTAATATACTGTCATTCAGTTAGTGAAATATAAGTTATTTATGCTGAAGTAATAGGATTCGCTCTGTAACTCCGGGAAGCCAGGAGGTTTAGATGTGTGAGGTTTCCGGCAACATTTTTGTGTTATGCTATTATCATAATATGATCCTCAGCTAACTGTATTTTTTCATTCTAATGCATTAAACATCTAGTTTCCTGGTCAATATTTTGTTAGTGGGAGATTCACAGACTGCTGTCTCCATAGTTTTTTGCTCAGCAACACAGTTCAAACCCAACATGCATACTAATGATATAACTTCAAGATTCATTTAATTGATTTTGCAGTTGAAATATTTCAATCAGCATCAAAGGCATTTGTCATCTTCATCCTCTTTTGATCCCGCTTCAGTCTTGTCTACTTGTGCCCCGTGTTCAAAAACCAGAATGACCCCTCCATGTATTCCTTGAGTCCATAATATACTCCCAAACAGATCAATGAAAGGGCATGGGAAGGATCCAAAAATGTGGCCCTGTGCACCGACACACTGCTGTCTTTGAGAATCAATAGCAGAACTTCCCGAGAGAAGTTCTGCTATTGATTCACTAATATGTGGCACAGATAAAACACTCAACATAGCTGGGAATAGTCTCAGAATTAGTTTTTTTTATTATTTAGAAAATGTCACCTTAAGAGCTTCTTAATACTCTGCGCAGTTGGTAAAATGTCTCAAAAAAGTTAGGTTTGTTCTGAAGAAAGCTCTAGCATTGATTGTTTGCAGATTTCACTTGGTATGATATTTTATTTTTCTAATGCATTGCACTTTGTACATTTTAAGTCTGGCTTCAGTATCTAAATACCTTTTAAGCTCATTGCATAGTATAACATTACAGTATTAATCAATCAGGCTTTATTTGATACAGTATCTTAATAATCTCAACCAAAAGACACCAAGAAACATGTTCACGCACTCGATCCCAGTACTGATGCTTTTACAGCACTTTAATGGCATGCTGTCTAGAATGATGCATTACAGGACGTCAAGGTCTATTCTAGCATGTAAAAGTGTGTTATGTAATATATTTATTTTAGCTGCAGCATCTCAGTATGAAGCACAGAAGATCCTGCCTCATAGCAACACTCACAGAATAAATGATATGGTTTAGCTCAAATTTGCCCTCTGAGGTCTTCTGGGTGCTGTTGAGATTCATGCGTCTCCAGCTGAGCTGCATTATCATCACCCCTTCGGGTCTCAACTGAACAGCTGTGTGTTTTTGCTCAAAGTAGTCCTTCATGAAATAAAGAAAGACTCATTTTTAATGGTTTATTGTGGATTTCCGCTTGCAGTCCAGGTTTAAAAAAAAAAAAAATGTAAATGTTTATTTCCTGATCTAAAACTATTGGATGTCTATGCACTTGTGTGTCTGTAAGAATGTGTGAGTTGATAACTGAATCATAAGAATAATTAAATTCAGTAACTTTGTTTATCTGAGGAGCAGGTCTCGTAACATGGAACTGCACATTTCTCTTTTTCAGCCCGAAGGCACTTGGATCCTCAAACAATTCAATGGCTCTGTACAAAATCTTGCTGCTTTTTCAAGCATGTATACAAAGGTAGGAAAGCATCGAGGCTCGTCCGAGTCCAGTGTTCATGTAACATCTTGTCAAATGTGACGTCTTCATCTGAAAGATTTTTGAAGCTTATATAGATCCTTCACTGTCTTTGATATCCTGAGATCTTGGCTGCGTGGTTAACTGGTTAGTTAAAAGAAAAAGATTTCTTACAGTGTGGTTAAAAGAAGTGTATTCCTTTATGAATATCCATTTTTATCATTACTTTCAATTCATGTTTACATTCGTACTATAAAAGTGTCCTTAAACATCCTAAATTTTTCCTAAATTCATTCTGTATTATGAATATAATCTAATATAATCCATATATATTTCTTATAAGTGTGAATGTTACTTTAATTATAATGTATAACCATCTTTCAGTTGTGGTGTTAAACAGAAAAATTGGTTACTCTATTCAATTTCCCATATAGTAAGAAATTAATTTTTTTGTTTTTGTGCTGGATATGTTAGCTTAGCATGCTAAATGAAAACATAAATAAATTGTTTCAATTGCATTATGCGCAACATTGTTCTGAAACTAGATGTAGCCTACCTTCATACAAAGAAAAAAATGAGGGTAAATGTTATATAAATCAGGCGAATGATAGGTTAAAAACCCTCTGTAAAAACCAGTATAGGGTCCAGATAAGATTATAAAAACATTGTGGGAATGTTGTTATGAAATGTTTCTAACGTTCATGATTAGAATGTTAGTTAAAGGTTTTAAAAAACGTTTCTTATAACATTCCAACTTTATTTTCACCCAATATAGTGTTATTTGAATGTTTATTTTTAATATTCTAAGAATGTTAAAATGTCCAGGTCGCTTGTTGTGATTAGAATGTTAAAGGTTACAGAAACATTTCTTACGACATTCTAGCAACTCTATGTTCACGGAAAATATAACATTACTTGAGCATTTATTTTTAATATTCTAAGAACGTTAAAATGTTTTTATGTTGTGATTAGAATGTTATTTTAAAGGTTACAAAAAAAAGTTTCTTGGAATGTTCATGATGTACAACTAACATCATAAGGATGTTGAGAGAATAATGAGAACATATATTTTTATTTTTACTTTAGTTATGGGTATTTGCATTGCTTTGACCTTTCTCTGTACCTCCCTCCTTCTCATACGCCATGATTGCTTGATTATGTACAAAACCCGAACGCTATTGGTCTATCTTTAGCAAGAATGAAAACAATAGGACAACAAAGGCATTTTTGGCAATTTAGAAAAATCTGGCCAATAGTGTCTTGCCTTAAAGTCTTGGTTCCTCCCAAGGTTTCTTCCTTATCTACTTATCGTCTTAGTGAATCTTCCTCGCCACAGTTATCTTTCACAGCACTGCCAGACTGTACTGTGAAAGGCTCTAAACAATAAATTGAGTTGACCGACTGGTCAGTGAGGCAGCAAGGCTGCTGCTTTCCATTTCAGACACAAACAAAACGTCCTTCCATCAGCTACACAGCGCGGCGAGAAAGAGCACGGCCCATTATTCAATCCTGGGAGAGCTTCCACACTCTTCTCCGTGTGGTTTCTATTTTCTCTGAGCTCAGCAGCGCAGCCCCTGACTCTTATCCACGACTCTCAGTGTCCTCCCCAGAGAGCCGCCCTCAGCAGAGCCGGGCGCCAGCGCTGCAGGTGAGCGGCCCTTAATGAGAGAGGTGCCTTTGGCTCCTGCACAAGCGTCAGGGGGGAAGGGATGCAGGCCTTGTAAAATTCCGATGCTCATCTGTGTTTCCCCCCTCTTGGCTCTAACTATAGATTAATGCTGAGAGAGACCGTTAGATGGCAAGATACCTATAAACAGCCTACCCTGGAGTCAGTGAGCTGTGTCTACTTCGAAAGCATCACAGTTGGCTGGTGACTGCTCACGAACCTGTTCTCATTCGCTTGGCTAGAGGAGGAGAGATTTACTGCGGCGGCTTGTCATTTTCCCCCTCATTACCTAATCTTCTCTCAAGGACTGCCTCTGAATTTACAGAAAGTCAATTAAGCCATTCTGACCAGCAATCCCAGTGGTTATTAATCATTTCCCAGGGTTACTAATCAGGCCTGCCACAGGGCAGTACAAACGGGGCCTGCTTTCAACTCCGAGGTACAAGCTACGGAGAAATTTATGGCGCACCGTAAAGAGGATTGCAAAGACAAATGAAACATGTTGATACGCTGAAACAAGACACCATATGTTTGGATATAACCTGGACTCCCTCTGGCCTTGTAATACAAACATTCATGCCTAAATTTACAAACAAGCACATTAGCACTTTTAAGGAATGCTTCATTACCAAAATACCAAGTTATTACATGTTGGAATATAACCCAGTTAACAAAAATATACTCTTAATAACATTTTACTAACGTTGCCTGAATGTTCTTTAAACATTTAGAAAATGCAGTTTTTTTTTTAAAACGGAAAATAAAAAATCTTGGCTATGTAAACATTCACAGAACATTCCATTTGATCATTTTGCAAACATTAATGGAATGTTCATTTTAAATGTTCTCTGATCATTCTGAAACAAGTTGTAACATTTTAAAAAAATGTTTGACAAACGCCTAACTAAAATGTTTCAGGAAAATGTTCAATGAATGATGTATAAATCATATTTTTGTGATAACATTTTGAGAACATTATTAAAGACCAGATAACTTTGATGAATGTTCTATTAATATTACTGGAAGAACATTAATAAAATAGACCTTATAATCAGGGTAGCACCATATTTAACTTTTGAAAGTTATGAAAATGAGGCTGTGAGGGATTGAAGTACAGTGCATTTAATGGATTGCTTAGCTGAAGAAATGTCTTTCTGAAAAAATAAAAATAAATGGACAAAGTTCTAAGTTATAAAAATGTGATCTAGGACAATTATAAAGTGCATGCCATTGTAAAGATTGTAAGTCTATCCCTCAAAGCCTTGTTTTTATCTGTACTAAATTCAATATGGCATCTAACCTGATTAAGGTCTTTTGTTTATAACTTTGAGAGAACCTAACCAGCGCTGCTTTTCTCAAAATCAACGTGAGCCAAGTTGATCGTAGAGATCATTGGTGACAATGGTTCTACGATCTAGACTTACAATGCTTTTGGGAAACACCGCTCAGAATTGACAGCACTAGCTCAAAGTGGTTTAGTTGCTGCATGGGATGTTTTGGGTAGTTGCTTGCCAGGGTTGTGCACAGTTCAAAATATAATTTGAATTGCATGGAGGTAGCAAACAGGATAGAAATTGAATTTGAATATTAAAATGAACTGAAATTTAGAGTAATTCATTTGACTGTGTTTTAGCTTGTAAAGCAAATCAAATATTCAGTCTTGCACTCTCAGAAAACAAAGGTACAAAAGCTGTCACTGGGGCGGTTCCCTTTCAAAAGGTACTAATATGTACATTTTAGAGACCAAAATTCACCCTTTAGGGGTAAATATGGTACAAAGGTGTACATTCTGCCCCAGTGACAGCTTGTGTACCTTTTATTCTGAGAGTATGGCTTCACAAAACCTCGTTTAAAAGTCTTGAAAAAAAGCTTAAAAAGCCACCTATTTTCATTATATTTAATGATTAAATTTTGTATATTATGGGGGATAAACACTTAATTTCACAGAATGAATTCACTGGGTTAATTTCTCTGCATTGCAATTTAAGTTCATCTCAACTTCTTTTCATCTCTAGATATGACTCAGTTCGTCTTTCAATACATGTGACTTGTTCATTTGTTTTATGATCTGCCAGGCATAAAGTCACAAGTTTGGTCACCTTGAAAAGTCATATCAAACCTCTCCTCAACAAGCTACATGATTTGAAGTATCCTTCATATCTTTAGTGCAAACTTCTTAAAGGAATAGTTCACCTAAAAATAAACATTTGCTGGAATTGTTCCCACCCTCAGGCCATCCAAGATGTAGATGAGTTTGTTTCTTCATCAAATTTGGAGAAATGTAGCATCACATCACTTGCTCACCAATGGATCCTCTGCAGTGAATGGGTGCCGTCAGAATGAGAGTCCAAACAGCTGATAAAAACATCACAATAATCCACAAGTAATCCACACCACTCCAAATCTGACATTTAAATCTAAATCTGTTCTGAATTAAATTTTTTGGATGAACTATTGCTTTAATACTTTGTTCAAAGCCCTATAGCAAACCTCACCAATTTAGACTAAAGCTACATATATCTTGGAGACATGGAGCTCTGATAACTAAAACTAAGTTATGTAGTTTTATAGTTGTATCTCCCAATATTTTTTCATTTAAAGCCTGACTGAGGGTTAATATGTATTCTTGAAGCGGCACAGTTGCAGAGAAGTTCTCATCAGGACCAGCCCATGTGTGACACATTCATCAGTTTGCTGCTGAAACGATTTCATGGACAGAGGTGTGGGTTATCGGCACAGTCATCTTTGCCCATATCAGTGCCTGAGAATTGAATTTTAGAAATCATATACCATTTTTGATCTCTTTAATCCATTGGTTGATGATGGTGAAGACATGGACATGTGTAGCATATGGTTCACTCACAGTTAACTAAATCTATTCATGCATCATTGCTTCTCATTTGCTTAACTAGACATAGTGTCATCACCTTGTCATTTTGCACTATGAACATGTGCATCATATGAAGAAACAGCCATAGTGACTCATAAACTGAGTTGGCTGCATCACGACGAGGCCCACCGTTGAACATTGAAAAGTCTTAAATTTATATGTCATAGTCGTAATATTTTATGGGCCAATTATATCAGTCACTCTACATTCTTCTCAGTGTTAAAGGAATGTTTTGCATTCAAAAGTTAAGCTGTATGATATGCTGACAGTATTTTTACTCATCCCACAGTTCTGCACTGAAGTCTACAGTGCAAGACATGCTTTTTGAAATGTAAAGTAATCTAAAAGTAATGTAAATTGTCATTGGTTAGTTTAGTTTTGGTTATGCACTACCTTAAGAGTGCTATAGAATTTCTTCTTTATTTTCTCTATGGCAGTCTTGACTGGCTCATGTGACCACATAAATATGTGACCTGCATGTTGCCTTTTTGACTCATGGGCGCTCTAGAAACATTTGTCATGTGACAATTTAGTATGTAGTCACAGAAAAATGATGAGCACACAGAGTGCAAAGCCCTTCAAACACTGGCACTGGCAAAACATCAACTATAACATATAGTGAAATATTTATGATCTCTATTTGCTTGCAAATAAAATGCATTCCATCAGAAAACATGGATGCTTTTGAATGGCCATCAAGGGAGAAACAGGCTTTGCCGGTGTTCTGACGATTTGTGCTACCCGCTCAGATTGTGCTACCTCCCATTAAAAAGATAGGTAGCACAAATCGATAGCGAAAAATGCTGCCTATCAAATTGTGCTAGTTATATTTTCAGTGTACTTCAGTCTCTTGCTAACAGTATGTATAATGGTAAGTGTTGACCAAATAATGTGTTTTGTAACATTTATTTCAGTGCAATGCCTTTCCCCATTGTACTGTGAACACTCTTGTTTTTTTACAAAATGATTATCTGGGTAATTGACAGCATGTCGCAGAGTTTAACGTCTAATAATTAACTTACATATTTTCACCTCAGGCTTATCAGTTCAGTCTTCCATCACTCTGTTATGAGTTTCAGTCTCCAAAACTGTGTTCATAATTACTACTTGAAAACATTTCTCCATGCAGTGCACTAATAAATGAACTAATTTATCACAATATTCTATGTGTCTGCTTATACATGTCTGCTAAAACATGTTCAAATGGCCCATGCATTTTCCCTGAGGTCTGTATTTGACTAACACTTCTTTAGATGAGGAGAGCAGATCTTTCACTATGCAAGCAATTCCCCTGCTGTGATTAAAGATGCATGCTAGAATTATAGCTAAAGGTGAAAATGTATTTTTAAGCACCACTAATTAGTTCGGAGTATTTCCCCCATATCAATATGTGTGTAGATAAACGTTGGGTTTGGAGGTAAATTCAACACTTTATAAACATTGCCTTGAGAGAAACAGTCTGCTGCCAATACTGCTGAACTGCTCCTAAATCAGAAAGGAAGTGTAAAAACTCTGTGTCTATACAGTGTATTGACCACTTCATTTGGAAACATTGAGTGACTGTTTTAATTAAATAAATCCCTCTTTTTTAGAGCATGTTGTATTTGCGGTTAGTTGTTTACTGTGGAAAAGCTCATCATTTGTTACAAGCACTTTAGTAATCTAGAAAAACATAAGATAATTAGGTTATTAATTTATTTGTGTTCCAGTGTGGCATTTATGTTGTACTGTATTTGTATTTTGGATTATTAATATGTCAGTGCAGGAAATAATGAGACAGCTGAGGTCTGGAGCCTTCGCTCAATGTTTTGAGAAAATGCACAAGCTGTCACAGTCATCCACCACAACATATGTGTTCATTAACTTCTTTGCATGTGCACATCAACTGAGCTGTGCATTACACTGCCAGAAAGAGACGGCTGGTAGTACAGTATGTGAGGGTGGGAAAGAAATTGGAATCATCTTAAAGCAACTGTATGTATAGCTTTGTGCAATTTGTATGGAAGCTTGTTTCCACCACGGTATATAAAAAAAAGTTAACTTCTTATCTCACAAGTCAGACTTTTTTCACGCAGTTCTGAATTGATGTCACAATTCTGACTTATTGTGGCGAAAACAAAAATTTGTGAGATGTAAACACAGAATTGCAAGAAAGAAAAAAAAAAAATATGCCACAAAATAAAAAGTGTAATTGTGACCTCACAATTCTGATTTTTTTTCATGCAGTTCAGAGTTTATATCTCACAATTCTGACTTTGAGGTAGAAACAAAAAAACAGATTTACTGTATGAGATTTCCTGTCACAAAAAAAAAAAATGTAATTGTGACTTTTTAACTCACTTTTTCCTCACAATTGCTAGTTAGAAATTCTGAAAAAGTCAGAATTGTGAGACAAAAAAAAAAAATCACAATTACCTTTTTATTTTTTATTTTGTGGCCGGAACAAAAAAAACAAATGTGAGAAGTAAACTCAGAATTGTGAGAACGAAAGTTAGAATTCTGAGTTTATATCTCGCAATTCTGACTTTTCATGATGGAAACAAGAAAAAAAAACTGATTTGTTAGATGTAAACTCAGAATTTCAAGAAAAAAGTTAATTCTGCCAACAAAAAAATATATAATTGCAACTTTTTCTCTCACAACATTTTTTTTTTTTTTGCAATTGCGAGTTATAAATTCTGAGACAAAGTCAAAAAAAATAATAATTGTGGAATAAAAAGTCACAATTACCTTTGTAAATGTTTTATTTCATGGTGGGAACAAAAAACAATTGCAAGATGTAAACTCAAAATTATGAGAAAAAAGTCAGAATTGTGAGACGTAAACTCAGAATTGCGAGAAAATTCTAAATTTCGTGGCGGAAACAAGAAAAAAAAAAAAAGATTTGCGAGATCCTGTTTTTTTCCCCCACCACAAAATAAAAATATTACTGTGACTTTTTATCTCAGAATTTTTTTCTCACAACTGTGAGTTAGACATTTTGAAAAAGTCAGAATTGTGATATAAAAAGTCAAAATTGCCGCCTTCTTTTATTCGGAGTGTCTATTTACACTTAGTCTCAGCCTCAGACGTCACTAAACATCTGATGCATAAGGCACACTTATCTGGAAACACTTCAGGAGCGTCAAAGTCGTCGTCGGATTGGTTGAATTATACAGGATTTCCGGGAGACTTGTGTGTCGCGTTCTTTAACTTTCCGCCTGGAAACAAAGATGCCGTGATGCCAAACCCCCTCACAAAAGAAGAAAGCCATTTTGTTTACAAATGTGACGACGAGCACTTATCAAGATCAAATAAACGCTGGATTTTCAAAAGTATGTGAAATATTTAAAGTTCACGGCATAGAATCTTTAAAATACGTCCGAGAGTTTTACACACCGGTCTGTTATTGTAGCAACTATAATACAATACAAACGTGACGCTGAACGAAACAGTCTGTGATTGGTTGTTTGACATGTCGGTCAAATGGCCCCATGGGCGGGCCTTGGCCAATGAAAGCTACCATAGACTCCAGACCTTCAGCCGTCAGTCTAAAGGCATTTATTTTCAATAAAAATTAAGGAAATAATCAAAAAAGTTGAAAATAAAGTATTGGGTAGGGTTAGGGTAGGTGTAGTATTGTCCCAATATACAGTAAGGTGGCATCCATTTAATAATTTGAATTAAAACTATAATTTACACTCAATATTATTGCGTACTGTTTTATAATGTACTACAATACTTAGGTGCAGATAATTGGCACTATTTGCTATAAGTAGTATAAATAGCAGAAAATCCTTCTTTTTTAAAAATGTAAATAGAATCCATTGCTATTTGCACTTAGTATAAATAGCATATATCACTAAGAAAATATGCTATTTACACAGTGCAAATAGCCGCTGCCTTTTTTTATTTTAAGGTGGGAACAAAAATAAATGCGAAATGTATCTCACAAATCTGGCATTTTTTTTCTCAGAATTGCAAAAAAAATAAAATAAAGAATTGTGAGATAAAGTGTTGCAATTAACTTTTTATATACCTTTTACAGTTAAGTGAGCTGAATTCACTGTGGTAAATACCACTGTTGTAATTACAGTGGATAGCTGTACACATGCGTTTGTTGCTGCTGTAAAGTAAGCCACCCTTTTCACTGAATTTTGTATCTGGTCAGCAAACTTACTTACTCCTGCAACAGATGTTTTGTGAAAGAAGCAGAATCAGTCGCCTTATTTGAAGTCAGTGTGCCGTCAGAATTATTTTGAAACTGATATTTCAAATTTAAAAAAAACTTACATACTGTACAGTTGCCACATGAAAGTCCACATGAAATCAAAATAGACCCTATTTTGATTTAGACTTTTTTTAAAATGCAAAATTACTAGTCTTGTGGTGAACAATTCATCCGTTTAAGTTAATCCATTAAATTAAAAGTCAGTTATGACTTTTGTTTCACAATTTTAGCTCTTATATAAAGAGACATGTATTAGACAGTATAATTATTTAGGATGAAAAAATCTGTACTGCTCACTCAAAATTTACAATATTACATTTTACAGTAATTTATGTCAAATGCATTTGAAAAAATAGAAACCGTACAAGCATGGCATTTAAACAAAATATTTAATGATGCTAACTTGATATGTTATCAAGAGGAATACGCTGTGCACCTAATCAGGTGAAAATATTTGTGGCGAGTTGCTTCATAAACACCCTCACATTTATCTCTATTGCTATGAGTGTCAAGGGCTAGAAAGGCAGAGTAATTTGCTCCTCCTTTTTCCTGGTGATTTTCATTTAGCCTCCTGATGTGAGTTATTATCTACCCATCAGAAAACAGGACCAGAACAGATGATGTTTACCTCCTTGATGGTGTGGTGGGGGGCAGAGAGAGATCATTTATCATAAAAGCTTGCACTCTTCCTCCTTTAAGTGATCTGTTCGGCCCACTCTTTCAAAGAGGAGCCACACACAGCAGCTCAGTCTCACTGAGAGCACTTCTATTTATTAGCTGTGTTCGCTCTGCTAAGCAGCACATTTATTATTGCTCATACTTAGGGTTAAGGGTTGGTTCTTAGAGGTCTGGTCTATTATTTTAAGCCTAGCGGATCACAAAACCGGTGCAACACCGAAATCACATACTGCCTGGTAGGTAGCCTACTACATGTGGTTTGAAACTTGCCTCACGACCATAAAAGAGGTCATATGATGCTATTTTCAAGATAATTATTTTGTACATACATACTATATTCTTCTGGCATACGGTTTTTTGCACAAGCTACAAACTCTTTCACATACCATTTTCAATTTCTTACTCTTGTAGTTAATCAAAATAACATGTATAACATATTTGGTATCTATGAGTTGCAATTTTAATTGCCTCAATAATTATTTGAACTATATTTAGCTAAATGTTACATTTTAGTGTTATAAGAATCTTTAAGGTTTTTCCTTTATCAAATTTTACATGCAAATATGCAAAATCACCTTGCTGGATGACAAAGGATCATAAACTTTCCCTCCGGAAGTACAATTCCTCATTGATCTCCTGATGGTGTGATATCTTCATGCTTTGAAAGATCACCGTCTAAGAACACAAGAGAGATACTTTTCAGAGAAAGATTCTTAGTGAAGATGACGCTTTGCTAGAAGTCTTCGAAGGTCCCGTAAGTTTGCACTAGGCTGTGGCCTTGCCTTTCCATTCATCAAAGACCTTCTGCATCAAACCCGGGTCTCTCTCGTCAACAAAACTTCAGCAGACATCAACTGGAGCCTCAGTGAATTGCATCAGACTCTCTTTCAAACGGGCAAGAATTAAACTTGGTCTTCTCAACTGATACATTAAGTATGACCTAGCCCATTTCACAAAGGTGTGTCAGAACTGAGAAATTGATGTTTCCTTCAAGCTTTAAATCTGCTGAATATCAAATACTGCCATAACTAAAATCCCTAATCATGCCGATCACAGTTGCTGTTAAAAGTGTGTTGGATGAGTATTAGGATATTATTACCTATGGCCAAGAGAGTAATATTCCACTATAGTCTACAAATGTTCTCACTAAACATTCGCAGGACGTCTAAGACTGATTCTGACAGGAATCCCCAAACCAGTGACTCTTAGAGGTCAACATATTGGATTTCAGTAATCCTCACTCCAATCCAATAACTATTTGGACTGCACTGGCCGATAACAATCAGTCAAGTGATGGTTTTTAAAATAGATACTGAATGAAAACTAAAATAGTGCTGAAAAAAACAGTACTGAACCATGAAAATGTACCATACTTTTTTTTTAAATGGAATAAAAATGTAAATATTATTTATTATACATTGATTATTAATGTTAGTTCATAGTGCATTAACTAATGTTAACAGATACAACTTTAAAATTTGAAAATGTATTACTAAATGTTGAAATGAACACACTCTAACACTGAACAGCACTTCTACATGATACGTGACCCTCTGTGAAATCCAGGCTAAAGTCTCAAAATCTAATTATGAGATAACAAGCATCAAAGTTTGATTTCACCCATTAATTTATTATTTGAACATGGTTTTACTCATTTAATATTCAAGTTAATTTTTATATTTATTAAATTAAGAAAAAGGTTACATTTTCAGAGAATGTCTTACACATTAAGTGGTGCAGATGATGTTTGAAGTATATCCATAACATAATATATTATATGATAAAGTGACCAACTGGACATAAACTAATGCAAATAGATAATAACAATCATGACATCAAACATTTGGGTCGGACTTGTGTGTATTTCTGTCACTGTTTTAACTGTTTGAGGTGCTGCTGATGATTAGCATTGTCTCTGTCAGCAAACATATCCTACTGCTGCTCTTTCTTTCTTTACTAATGCAGCACCTAGTCAACAAATTAATTACTTTAAAATGATATGAAAACATGTACTGTAGTGTAGTGTACAGTATACCGTTTCCTTGTTGATGTTTAAATCCGCATCTGAAGTTTCCCGCTCTGTGCCGCGCGCGCAGTGTCACGTGTCAAAACAAACAGACACAATGATTCCGCCTCTAGAGGTCGCTCTTGTGCTGTAATGACATTAGACCTTCTATCGGTGTGGATTTTTGTTGATATCGGTGCCGATGAGGGCCTTGAATGGGAGAGTACCACATTTGCATTTCCATTTGCTCAAATAGCAAAAGAAAAACTCTACTATAGTGTTTTCACGACTTTCAATCAAAAATTGAGAAAGGACTGATAATGGCAATCAGAAGAGCTAACAATGTCAAATTTACCGTCCCTCCCATAGACGCTTGCATTAGAAACACCCTCGCATTAGCGATTACTCGTTTTTGTAATTTGATGCAAAGGTGACTATATTACAAAGTATGGTGTTATAATGTAGGCTACATGCATAAAAAAAATCGAAATATAAAAAGGATTTAAGATGCTGATGACCATTGAAACGCAATATCACAGTCTTGTGAAAAGGGTCCCATCGGCAATTACGATCAATCAGTCGACCACTAGTTACCTGATACAAATACTTTTATTGATCATAATTAATTAATACAAATTCGCAACAATTCTGTCTGGCATATTGTTTTTGCATATAAGAATTCGGACATATATACTATTCTTTTGGCATACTGTTTTTTCATCCTATGAATTTTAACATACTCTTTTTGCATGCTTTTTTTGCATACTATGAATTCAGACATTCTAGTCTTTTGGCCTACTTTTTCCTAGCATCACGGCAATGAGTTTTCACTCACTTTTCTTAAGAAAATATAACAATCTAGTTCTAAATGAAGTTTTTATTGTCAATGCCAGTACATTGGAAACAGATTGCTTTGCTTATTGCTTACTCTTTTAATTTATTGCTATGGATAACATTAATGCTGCTCCATCTGTACAAAGAATCACTGACTCATCAAATCAAGGCACCACAGTCATTATGTTGCAAGGTGAGCCTTGAGAGATTCTTAATGAACTCGAGTTAAATCTATAGTCCGACCCCCGGCCTGGCTGACTTGTTTTGATTCAGGCTGTTTCACAGATGCAGATATTTCTCAATAGCTCCTGCATGCTGTACAGGTGAACAGAGACGTGAGCCACAGGGCGCCGAGGGTAAACAAGAAGAAAACTGATTACTTGAAAGAAGCATTTAAGAGGAAAGACAATATACGATGACCTCAAAACTGAAATCAGGTTCTAAATGGCACCAGACTGGAGTAATTTGTCTAACATGTTCCAGAGAGGGCAAAGCTGTCACTACTGAAAATAATGAACACAGAATAGCCTGGCTCATGTGTTTGCCATGATGATGGGGTGGTTTGTGACCCATGAGAGATACTCGGGAATGCCTCGGGGTGCAGGCAACATTTTATCCATGCTATTTCACCACATTGTGAATATGTGGTTCATTTGCAGCCATGGCCTGCATGCGCTTGGTTACTATTTTTCTGTCACTTCACCTCATGTGCTTTTCATATCAGGCCTGGCTTCTTCAGCCGCTCTCAATGAAGAGGTGTCGTCACTCTGTCAGCATTAGGTAGCATCACAATCATGTGAGAGTCAGGGTGCTAATTTGTAAGAATGAGTTCAAAAAGTCAAGCCTCTGTGTAATGTATGTACAATATAATGCATAAAATACATAAGGGTTTTCAGCCATGTCTAGGTCATTTACAGCGGGTAAAATAAGTGTTGAACACATCACCATTTTTCCCAGTAAATATATTTCTAAAGGTGCTGTTGACTTGAAATGTTCACCAGATGTCGGTAACAACTCAAGTAATCCATACATACGAAGAAAACAAAACAAAACAAATCATTTCAGAAATTAAGTTATGTGTTATAAAATGGAATGACACGGGGAATTTTGTTTTCTTTGTAAGTATGGATTACTTGAGTTGTTACCAACATCTGGTGAACATTTCAAGTCAACAGCACCTTTAGAAATATATTTACTGAGAAAAACGGTGATGTGTTCAATACTTATTTTACCTGCTGTATGTAATATATTATTAACCATTTTTCACATTGAGAAATTTTGTATTTTTACATTTTCATGACAAATATGCACCCATCTCTATTCTTCATCCCTTCTTAGTAGCCCACTAATGGGAAGAAGTTTCATTACTAAACCCATATGAAAAAATATTTTCAAATATTTATAAATATATTTCAAAATATACATAAATAGCCAATAAATATAATTGCTCAAATATGCTTAAAAATATATTTTCATAAATATATTTTCTACCAATATATTTGTATATTTTTGAAAACATATTTTAAAAAATATAAATATACTTTTAAAAATTGAAAAATACATTTTGTGCTATATAATTCAATCCAAGAAAGCACATCTACACATTTGAGGAAAAGCGTTATTTGTTGTTTATAACACAAATTTACATAAAACACATTTGAATAAAATTCAATTATAAAATAAGCTTATAAAATAATATCATAATATAAATAATATTATAAAATAAGCATTATTAAGTCATTATAAATGCAGATCTCTTGGCTATTCCACATTTGCATTTAGCCTATAAATGTGGGCTATTGTAAGATTGGAAATGTATTTTGTTGCTCCTGAAATACATTTTGAAATATGTTTTGGTATATGAGGGTTGAAACTCATCACCAAACACCAATGACTTGTACATACACTATATAGACAAAAGTATTGGGACACCCCCTTCTTTAGAACAGAAAAATGCACTTCCAAAACTGTGGCAACAACGATGGGAACATAATTCATGTATTTAAAAATTGTATTTCCATCTCTGTTGCAACAGTTTTGGAAGTGTCTAAAATGACTGAACCCATATGTACAAGTCATTGGTGTTTGGTGATGAGTTTTTGTCTCAAGGTCTGCATTTACAGTCACACCAGAGGTGTTAAACTGGGATTAGGACTTGGTTTTATGCAGACCAGTCAAGTTCTTCCACACTGACTGAATCAATCATTTTCTTTTTGAACCTTGTCTTATACACAGAGACATTGTCATGTTAGAATAGAAAAGAGTCCTGTCCAAACTGTTGCTATAATATTAGAAGCACACAATTTCCTAGAATATCATTATATGCTTTAACATTAAGATTTGTACTCATAGAAATACTAAAGTAGTCAAACCTGTTCATTAGAAGGGGCGACCCAATACTTTTGGCAATATATATATATATATATATATATACAGTATATATGTGTGTGTGTGTGTGTGTGTGTACTTTACAATTTAAATACCCATACAGCAATATATATTGCATCTGTAATGCATTTTCATATTCATGTATGAAGTAAACAGATTAGCACATGACAGATTTGTTATAATATTGCATTTTCTTTCCAAGAAACGACAGATCACATACAGCAGCGGTATAAGAAGGTTTTGCTTGCAAGCATTTAATAAAAGGACAAAAACTCTGGGGACTTGCGGCATAAAATTTCAAGCAAAAGAACTGTGTCTGAATCCTCGGCCGAGTTCAGAAATGAAATCTTTGTATGGAATTGGAATTAGATTCAGACAAACACATCAAAGCCACGATTATTGAGCTGGTTTGTTTCCCAGCAGATAAGTGTGGGAACGGCAGCCAGTATAATTTCAGATGTGAATTAGTTTCATCATTTACAAACATGTGGGAAACTATGTAATCATGTTACTAGTTTCACTTTGAAACCGAACAGCCTATTGCACGGTATCTGGGGAAATAATAAAAGAAGACTGTTTGTTTCACACGAGCTGCATAAACACAACTCATAAAGCGAAGTTATCTTTCCTTTTTGAAAATCAAAATCACCGTGAGCGCTCTCTATTTTTCATCAGTGAGCCATGCCTCCCTCTCTTTGTTTATGAGTAGCCATGCTATAATAAATAAAGCTCTTATCAGTTCAGTAAGCATTCAGACAGACCCTTTTTTTGTGTGCACTGATGTTAAATGTGGCCTCATTTCCCTTCCTGCATTCTTATTCACCAGTGATGGAACTTTCCTTGGGGGCCAATGGCACTCTTTGGAAATCAATGGGTATAAAGCATGAGGGAATTGCGGAGATCAATTATTTAAAAAATGTGCTTGGCGTGAGGCCATTGTGGTTGGTTTTCTAATTTTGCTAGTTAAT
>CM041813.1:4843827-4891327 GCA_023376895.1 Aspiorhynchus laticeps | reverse complement strand
GATGTTGATTTCGGCCTGTCTCACCACAACTCACCTCAAAAAAAAATATATATATAAAAAAGGAATATAAAATCAAGTCATAATTGTCTACTGATCTTGATATTTTGAGTATTTGTTTAATTGATATTCACTTTTAAAACATTTTCTACAGCCTGATGAGAAGACAAGTAAATAATCTCTAAATTTATTATCCTTTCTATTCAACAGAAAGTAATCTATCAGTAACTATAAGTTTATCAGTAACTACAAACCATTTTGAACTAGCTTTTACTGAATGACAGCATATTATGACAAAATTTACAGCACTGTTATTCTCAAATAGCCTAGTTATTTTTATATTATCATTATATTTAACAAATATTTCACAAATTGTCAATTTAAGTGTAATATTTATTTAATTTATTTAATACTGTCAATTATTATGTATTTCAAAATCACACAAAATTGTATTTTGCGAAATTTAGTTAACAGGGTAAAAAAAATTATACAGAAAACATACAGAAAATAAAACAGCTCCTATTATATATATATATATTTTTAAAGCTTAAGCAACTTTCATTGACCATTTGTTGAAAAATGCATTAGTTTAAATGTATTACAAACATCTGTCTCTAATGATCACTTCATTAATCTAGTTTAACTCGACAATGAAAGCATGATGTTGACTTCAGAAGTCTCTCGTGGTGTTTTCAGTCCGGTTCTGAATCTCAGGACATCGAGCTGTAAGATGACACCTGACCGCAAACATCCAGTCTAGGGCTGCTCTCTCAATCGCCTGTGCCCTTTTCTCTCTTCTTCTATTCCTACGTGACCACAAGGTATGTGAATATTTAACTATATTTCAGTACAATGTTCAATTTTCTATCTAACTCGTTTTCGCTGCGATCGTGTTTCGTGTAACCAGGTAAACGTGACGTCGCGCGCGACTCACCTGATCTTGATTTCAATGAAAACTTGCTTTTGGCTTCCACGGGACCATAAGAGCACAAATGGTTTTGAAATGTAAGCTCAATTATAGTTACATAACCTAAACATAAACGTGTGTCGTGTCTGTGTTTACAAATGTCGCTTGGGTTCACACTTGTTTACAATAGCGTAATGAACAGGTGTTGACGGAAGTACATGCTAAACAGGTTTACAGTGAGACATCATTCTATGATTAGGTATCTAATATGCACTTTTTAGCTCTGAAGACTTTATGAAACTGTGTCTCAGGTGTGCTGGAGGAGGAGTGCGTGTTCCTGTATGATGGAGGATCTGGTTGTTTTGAACCTGTTGGAGTGTCCTTTGTGTATGGAGCCTCTGGACGCCTCTGCCAAGGTCTTGCCGTGCCAGCACACGTTCTGTATGGCATGCCTTCAGCAGCACGAGGCTTCACACCCTCATCAGATGTGCTGTCCAGAGTGCAGAGCTGCTGTTCCTGGATCAGTGCAGGAGCTCCCGACCAACCCTCTGCTGCTGAGACTCCTCCAGAGCCTCCAGGATCGGGGTCCGCTGGGCACACCGAGGGACAGATCCGTCAGATATATCAGCTCCACAGTCCAGGAGGACCTTTTAAGCAGTTACTTTCAAGATCTTCCCAGACAGGGGGTAAGAATACGACATGTGCTTTTGTTGCATCAGAGCACCAGTAATGATTTGAGACTTAAAAAGCAGCCTTTGTCTTTTTTTTTTTTGACTTGCACTTAACTTGGACTTGCACTTTTTTTTTGACTTGCCTGCGTGTCAAGATTGGGCTTGTTTGCTTTTATTTCTGAATTAAAAATAGTTCTGTCAAATGATTAATCGCATCCAAAATAAAAGTTTTTGTTTACATAATATATGTGTGTATATTTATTATGTAGGCCTATATATAAATACATGCACATGCATGTATATTTTTAAGAAAAATATGTTATGTTTATATATTAAATATTTATATATGATATAAATTATGTAAATATAAATATATACATGTAAATATTTTCAAAATATGCTGCATGTGTGTATTTATATATACATAATAAATATACACAATACACACATATATTATGTAAACAAAAACTTTTATTTTGGATGTGATTAATCGTTTGACAGCACTAATTAAAAGCTTTTATCTTTTAGGGGTTATGATGTGATGTATTGTTGTTTTGATTTAGGATATTAATATTTTCAAAACTTTCTCTAGTATGTATCATATTACACCGTGTCTTTTGTCGTGCCACATCAAACAGAGCATGATGTTTGTTTCTCAACAGAATCATAATTCTGTGCAGCGTAAATGATGATGAAATGTGTATATCTGAATATATCAGCGTTGTTTTATATGGTAGGTCAGTTTCACAATCCGATCTGCTTAAGAGCTCTATTATCTCTGTGTGTGTTTAACAATGTCCACTGAAACACACTGGGCCTTGGTTTGGTTTAAGTAGGTCGGTGGACTTGAGTTTCATTTGGGAAAAAAGCCATTGCATTTGCACAGTAATGCTGTTTAGAAGTCTGGGGTGCTTTTGAGCTCCGACTGGATTTCTCATTTCAAGCCTTTAATTTAGTATACATGCATTTGAAGTACTGCAAGATAGTATACCTTAAAGAGCGCTGTTAGATGTTGTTATTTGCAGAAGTCAATTGTCTTTTAATTCTATTTTTTTATTAATACATATTATATATAATAAATATATTTTTGTATTAATGTTTAACTTTTTCTAATATTGTTTGTCTTTTATAGACTAAAAACATGATTTTTACAAAATGACAACGTTAGAAATAAACAACAAAAAACAGAATATATAAGATGATTATAGACTGAATCTCTCTCTCAAAAAGTCTAATAATATTTAATTTAAAAAAAATCAAAATATAAAAAAAGAAATAATATTTTGCATAAAGAAAATACAATCTGTCTAAATCTATTTAGCTATTAAATTTAGCTTTTTTAAAAATTATTATTAAAAGAGCATAAATGAAAAACAATACAACAGGTACACCATAAAGCATTCTTTAACTGTACTGTCAGATCTGCTTTTCAATTTAAACCAGGGTCTTCAACTTTTTTCTGATATGTTTTGTACAGAAATCAATTTACTTTTATTTATAGTCAGTGTTGGGGAGTAACTAGTTACATGTAACGGAATTACGTAATTTAATTACAAAATAAATGTAATTGTAATCAGTTACAGTTACTGAGAAAAAATGTGTAATTAAATTACAGTTTCTTATGAAAATGGGGGTTACAAAGGGGGTTACATCTGGTTTTTTTCACACACACTCCCACATACAGATTTAATTTATTTATTTCATAAATTGCGGTGACTGCTCTAAAATAAAGAAACACCAATGTTTCAGAAGTTTATAACATGCTTATCCGATAACTCTTGTATTTCCTATATGGGTTTATGTATATGCTTTATTTTTTTAAGATTAACTCTTTCTTTCTAAGGCATTGTTAGATCCAGTGTTTCCTGTCATAGCTATGCAAAGATTTGATTTCAAAAACAGTATCATAGCTATTAAATTATTTCTTGTTATGATTTAAAATCTGTATTTAACCTCAGCGTGATTTTAAAGCACATCCGATTCAAAGGGGACATCGGATGCCCATTTTCCACAAGGTGGTATGATTCATTAGGTTCTTCTTGAAATGGTCTCAGTGGTCGAGTAAAACAACACCCTCTTTACCTTGTCAGAAACAGCTCTGTTCACAGTGACTCGTTTCAGTGCATATCTCTTTACATGCTAATGAGCTCTGCTCACCCCGCCCCTCTCTTCTGTGGAAGTGATCCATCCTTGAGTTTTAACTTTTTAGCAAAACCTGCCTTGAACTGTCCCTCATTCAGAAAACAGTCTGGAGTAAAATAATTTGCGCAGCCAGGCATAAACGAATAGTGAAAGTGAAGTGAAGTGACGTGTGGCCAAGTATGGTGACCTATACTCGGAATTTGTGCTCTGCATTTAACCCATCCAAGTGCACACACACAGCAGTGAACACACACACACCGTGAACACACACCCGGAGCAGTGGCCAGCCATATTGCTGCGGCACCCGGGGAGCAGTTGGGGGTTTGGTGTCTTGCTCAAGGGTCTCACCTCAGTCGTGGTATTGAAGGTGGAAGAGAGCGCTGGTTATTCACTCCAAAATCAAAATGGCTTAAAAAAAAATTTAAGCCATTTAAAAAAATTTAAAAATTTAGCCTGTTTAGGTTTTGGAGGATTAAAAAAGGAGTGAATTTCTATCATTGTAGGGTGGTTGTGTCCACAAACTGCTAAGACACATTTATATGCAAATGAAGGTATTTTTCATCCAATGTCTCCTTTAAAATTAAAATATTATAATCTTAACTCAAGTGATGAAAGATTTCAAAAGTCTGACAGTAATCAGTGTTGAGCACTACTGTAAGGTTAACCCTGCCTGGTTTACATGTTTGAAAATTATTAACAGTTGAAAACATTAGAAATTTAGAAAAGTAATCAAAAAGTAATCAAATGTAATCAGTTACAATACTTTAATAAAGTTATTACATTTTAAGTAGGGTAACTTGTAATCTGTAACCTATTACATTTCCAAAGTAACCTTCCCAACACTGTAATATAATTCATAATCATATATCAGAAAAAATAAATAAAAATAATAATATATTTATATACAGGTGCATCTCAATAAATTAGAATGTCGTGAAAAAGTTCATTTTTTTCTTGTAAGTTATTTCAAAAAGTGAAACTTTCATATATTTTAGATTCATTGCATGTAAAGTAAAACATTTCGAAAGTTTTTTTGTTTTAATTTTGATGATTAGAGCTTACAGCTCATGAAAGTCAAAAATCAGTATCTCAAAATATTAGAATATTTACACTTGAGTTTCAATTAATGACCATCCATACAGTATACATTCTGGGTATCTCTTGTTCTTTGAAACCACAATAATGGAGAAGACTGCTGAGTTGGCAATGATCCAGAAGACGAACATTGACACCCTCCACAAAGAGGGTAAGTCACAGAAGGTCATTACTGAAAGGTGTGGCTGTTTACAGAGTGCTGTATCAAAGCATATTAAATGCAAAGTTGACTGGAAGGAAGAATTTGGGTAGGAAAAGGTGCACAAGCAACAGGGATGACTGCAAGCTTGAGAATACCGTCAAGCAAAGCTGATTCAAACACTTGGGAGAGCTTCACAAGGAGTGGACTGAAGCTGGAGTCAGTGCATCAAGAGTCACCACGCTCAGACGTCTTCAGGAAAAGGGCTACCAAGCCACTTCTGAACCAGAGACAACGTCAGAAGCATCTTACCTGGGCTGTGGAGAAAATGAACTGGACTGTTGCTCAGTGGTCCAAATTCCTCCATGCTTCCTTCTGCTGACAAGCTTTATGGAGATGCTGATTTCATTTTCCACTTGGCACCTGCCCACACTGCCAAAGGTACCAAAAGCTGGTTCAATGACAATGGTGTTACTGTGCTTGATTGGCCAGCAAACTCGCCTGACCTGAACCCCATAGGGAATCTATCGGGTATTGTCAAGAGGAAGATGAGAGACACCAGACCCAACAATGCAGATGAGCTGAAGGCCACTGTCAGAGAAACCTGGGCTTCCATACCACCTCAGCAGTGCCACAAACTGATCACCTCCATGCCACGCCGAATTGAGGCAGTAATTAAATCAAAAGGAGCCCCTACCAAGTATTGAGTACATATACAGTAAATGAACATACTTTCCAGAAGGCCAACAATTCACTAAAAATGTTTTTTTTTTATTGGTTTTATGAAGTATTCTAATTTGTTGAGATAGTGAATTGGTGGGTTTTTGTTAAATGTGAGCCTAAATCATCACAATTAAAAGAACCAAAGACTTAAACTACTTCAGTCTGTGTGCACTGAATTTAATTAATACACGAGTTTCACAATTTGAGTTGAATTACTGAAATAAATGAACTTTTCCACGACATTCTAATTTATTGAGATGCACCTGTATATAAAAGGGTCAAATACAAGATGACACAAAAGAATGATTTGGTTTTGATTTTCATTTATTTGTGCTATTTACACAATGTTTAAGTTTTTTCAAGTTTGTAGGTGTCCAGGTACAGAAACCGAATAATCAAATGTAAAATAGCACTGCATTCTTCTCTGTAATAATTAAATATACAGTCAAACCAAACTTTATTCAGACACCTTCAACATTTCTCACATTATCACAGTTTATTTGCTATAGTTTAGAAAATGGTAATAAAATATGACAAGAACTCAGAGTTAAACTGTGTCATAACAAATTCATCTTGATAATGTCAGATAACTTTGATAGAAAGGTATTTAATGCATTACAATCAACCAAAAATTCAGACAACTGTTAGTATGACAATATTTACACAACTATCAATACTTTGTTGACCAATTACCAAGCAATGCTTAATTTTGTTCAGTCTGTAAAAAGGTCGCATTAGCAATTAAAGAAAAAAGACTTAAGCAAAACATGCTCAGGTCAAAGTGTCTGAATAATTTTTGGTCCCAAACTTTTTATCCATTTTACTGGTAGTCCACTGTATGAAGATTTTTTTTTTTTTTGTTTTCTTTATTTGCTATACTCACTTACATAAATGAACTATAGTGTCCTGCACCCACAAGTAAAAAAATATCAAAAATTATATCTGGTGTCTGAATAATTTTGGGTTTGACTGTGGATTAATTATTGTTAAAACTACAAAGCTAGTAAATTAGACGCGGTCACTTTAAGAGACAATGCATCCAATATAATGATGCACATCCAATTTCTTTCTCAACTGTTTACACTTAAGACATAACCGACAGTTTTTTCGAGGATGCTCTTCAAGATGGGTATTTTGACATAATTTTGTATGTATTTGTCGGTACAAGAGCAAGAAGAGGCAAATTCAGTGTTCAAGCGCTTTGAGACACGTCTCTGCGTGCGCCCTGTGAGCACAGAACACCGCGCACTGGTGATGAATTGGGCTCTTTCACATCTTTTTCGGTTTGCATATTTAAACTGTGATTTGTATTTGTTCGTTCAGATGCCGGAGGAGGCAAAGGACAGCTCGGTTCGCTCTTGCTGTCCGTGACACGAGGCTCTCTGCGTGTGCACCGAACACGGCGCGTTGAGCTTTTCTGCGTCTTGTGTTTGAATGCTTTAAACTCTTTTGAATGTTTAAATTGGCAAGGCTTAAAAACATGTGCAAATGATAAGCTTTCATAACAACGCGCAGCAGTGGCCCGTCAACTGTCCTGAGTGTGTTTTTAGGCTGGCCTCAGCCAGTTAGTTGAGATCGCCGGGGGCCCCCCCTCAGCCGTGGACCCCTATAATCGTCACCACCTTTCACCCCACTAGCGACGGCCCTGCTTTGACCCATGTAGTAAATTCAGTACATCAGTAGTTTTTTTATTTATTAATTATTTTTGTAATAATTCATATATGTCATCTTTTTTGTGCATTCCAGCAAGTATATTTGGATGTATTTAATTGTCATGACAATAATGGCACAATGTAAAATATAATTGTCCTAGAATGGCTTCATTATTTCACTATTCGATCTATGATCCAGATATGTTCTTGACAGTCTTCCCTATGCTCTTTGTATTTGTTTCAGGTGCAAGCTCAAGCTTTATATGACTTCCAGGGTAACGCAGCTGGCGAGCTCATGATGAAGTCAGGTGACATTATTTATCTGCGCTGGAGAGTGGATGATAACTGGTATTATGGTGAAGGCAGAGACAGCAGCGGTCTGGTTCCGGTGGATGTGGTGAGGGTCATCAGCGAGCAGCCGCAGCCGCTGGCCCTCTGCCGAGCACTTTATGACTTCAATCTGGATCCAGGGGACAGCAACGAATGCTTAACCTTCTTCAAGGTTCATCTCTGTACTTTATAGACCTACCCATTTCATTTGATTTCTTCTTCTTTAATCAATGTACCGCCACAATTCAGTTGGGTTGGTACAGTCAGTGGCCACAAAAAGTATTTGGACACTTAAGCCATAAAAAATGTGTGAATGTCATCGCATTAATAAAACATCAAAGCTAGTGGCATCTGCTAAAATTATTCTAGACTGAGCTCTTCTAAGCTATTTTTGCAATGACTTTTGCGACTTTGATAGCCAGAATGAATGGAAGCCCATTTCTGACACAGAAAAAATAAAAAAAATTATGATTTCTCACAATTCTGACTAGTTTTCTCGCAATTCTAAGTTTAAATCTCACAAGTCTGACTTTGTTTCTCGTAATTCAAATGACCTTTTTTATAATTTTTTTTAAATTCCGAAACAGAAATGGACTTTCATTTTATATATATATATATATATATATATATATATATATATAAAACCCAGAAAAAAAAGGTTTTGTCAATTTTGTTATTTTTTTTCTTCTTTTTTTCTGTGTGTGTGTGTATGCATGTATGTATGTATGTATATACACACACACACACTATAAACATGTATTATTTTTATATTCTTTTATGTGTGAGTGAAGTGTGTAAATACTTTTTGAGGCTATTGTATGTTGAACATAAGCATGTTTAGTATTACTTGCCTCATTAGTGTGATTCATAATGTGGAACCTGGGAAGCAAATAAAGCTCTCTTCTTTGGGCTCTGTAATGTAGCAGTATTGTTAGTCACACCACAGGACTTGAATTATATAACAGTTTTGACTCAGGCACAGCATCCATTAAAGGACATTTTCCTGGAGTGTTGTTTTTTCTGAGAGCAGATGGTCCAGATGGGTCTGGAGCCGAGTTAAGTGTGTAATGGGCCTGCAGCTTCGAGTGATTCAAGATAAGTAAACGTCTTCAGGGACGTCCTGCTCCCACAGCTGTCTAACACATGTGTATCTCTCTCTCTTTCCCCCCGCAGGGAGACAGCATTACTCTTATCAAACAAGTGAATGAAAATTGGGTTGAAGGTAAACTTGGAGACAAAGTTGGGATTTTTCCTTTGCAGCTCACAGAGGTAAGACAACAGGCTTTTATTCTCGATTTCAAAACATGTTGAATCTCCCAAAGAAATCATATGTTCAGATCATATTTAACCCAAATTATAATAAAAATAATTAAACAAGAAATAATATTTTGCATAAATAGTTAAATTTTCACTGCAATCCAAAAATACTGGACAATGTTTTCAGTTACTATTTTAAAATGAGCATCCATTTTACAACCATAATTCATACTTTAAATTGTACATTCAAACCTGTTTAACTATTTAAACCAGGGGTGTTTAATATTTTCTGTTATATTTCTTTGATAGTAAGCATTGCACTTTAAGCCTGACCTATAGTAGCTTGCACAAAATATACAATATTACTGTATTTACATGTTATTATAGTATCACCGAGATACTATTTAGTTAACACTGAATATTACATTTGATTTTTATATATTTTCATGCTAATTTTAGTTTTTATTTATTATTATTATTTTGTTGATATTTTTGTTTGTTTGTAATTTTTTTTAGCTTTTGACATTTTTAAATATGTTTATACAGTTTTTAATGATCTTATTTCAGTTTTAGTTATTATCAAGTTAATTGAAAATGAATATGAGCAATGTTGCCTTGCAAACTAGCTGAGATAAATTAAGTTGTTTTATATTTTATTTCATTTAACATTTATTGTATTTCAAGTAATGAAAATGTTTTTATGGTTTTAGTTAACTATAATAACCCTAATTTACATACTTTGTTGTGGTGCTTACATTACATTGAAAACCTCTAAAACAATCATTATTGATATGCATATAGTTGTACATTACATTTTAAGTTTACAAATATATTATAATGTTGGAGGGATAATGAGGCATGTTGCTAAACTTTAGCTTCTTTTTGTAATTTTTAATATTTTTGTTATTTTTAATTTTAAACAACCATTAAGAAAAAAAACACTTACACATTTATTTAAAATAATAAAAATAAAAAATAATAATTATTTATTTGTACTCTAAGGCCTGGTTTCACAGACATGGCTTAGCTTAAGCCAGGACTAGGCCTTAGTTAAATTAAGATATTTAAGCAGCTTTTATAAAAATGCCTTAAAAGAAGACAGATCAATGGTACTGACATATTTTAAGATATGTCAGAGCAAGATATTTTTAGTTGAGAGCTCAAACATGCATTTTAGTCTGGGACTAGCCTTAAGCCTTGTCTGTGAAACCAGGGGTAAATATCCCAGAAAAGTACTCAATCTTTGATCAAATGTGCATATGGACTCCTGAACTTTTGCTTTTTAACTCGAGCTTTGGTTGAAGTTAAGTTAATACTATATTTTTGCTTATTGCATATTTTTGCATTTTCTTTTATGAAAATAAAAAATTCTGATCAAACAGTAATTGACAGAGCCGTAATGAGAATAGTATTAGACCACTGAGAATGCAGGATAATTTGCTTATGATTATAATGTCACAGCAAAAATGTAATGATCCTAAAAATAGGCTTCTTAGTGGAAAATATAATTCTTTTGATTTTTAAAAATATATATATAACCCAGATATTTTTTTACTATTTTGCACTTTCTAAGCCTTTATGTAATATAGAATATACAATAATTAAAATAATTATTACATTATAAGTAAAAATCACTCATAAATTACAGTGTGACGTTAAATCTTCGTCATTACTCATCAATCTTTTCAGTGTCCCCTAATCATTTCTCTGTTTAATGTCACGATTAAATTCAGAACAATAGGTCCTCATCTCTCAGCACTGGCAGTGGCGGTAGCTACTTATCACTGTGAGATAACGGGTTAGTGAGCATGCTATCTGTGACACTGCACTCCTGTGACTGACATGTGCTTTTCCTCCACTTCATGTGCCACCGGATAATTAAGGAATGCTTTTCATTATCCGTGCACTGGATTATATCTGAGGTTATTCAGATAAAACAGCCAGCCTCGCTCTCAACGCCACTCGGGCATCTGAGCAGCCAGGCGTGAAGGCACAGTAATGCTTTCTTTTACTTCGGTGGCAGAGCAGCTCATCATAGGAACAGAGAGGGGGAGCGTCACTCCTCCTGCCTACATGTGCTGCACCACTCCATCTTAACATCGCACTCCTCAGATCAGCAGCTCCAGCTGCCACTTACATAGGAAGTTTAGGACGAGCAGGTGGGACTAACAGCACTTTTCTTTCTGACAAACTCAGACGCAGCAGGTAGAGCAGCTTATGCAACCCAGCATGCCTTTATTGTGCATCTCTGCTTCTTTTTAAACCGCTTTGTGTTTCCCGCTGCAGCCAAATCCGGCGGCGTACGAGCTTCTGGAAAAACGCAAAAGGAGGGACTCTGTGGAATCACACCCACGGAGCGGAGGCAGGGTCAACGCCGATGCTTGCGTCCCCAGGCGGATCGCTGGAGCGTCTCACAAGTCAGCCAGGCCTCCAAATGTCAGTCTCCTGAACAGCCTGAACTATCCTCACATCAGCTCCAGCGCACAGCCGTCCTCCAGCAAGACGCCACAACTCGCCACATTTAACAAGCCACGTCTGAAGAGCTCTCGCAGAAACTTGCCTAAGGTGAGCAGCCCCTGTGTTTGTTTGTGTGGGAATGGTGATTGGCTGTTTATTTGCTGTGCAGACATGCCATTAGTTACATGCATGCTACACTAAATGATAAGAGTGAGTTTACGGATTCGGGAGAGAGGTGGTGAGTCAGAGATGTGTTTGTTTTTGTTGTCTGTGGTCCTTCTTGTATAGACAAGAAACGATTTTTATAATATCTTAATGTGTGCATGATGCAAATGTGGCCGCTTCAGTCTCAGATTGTACCATGTATTTGATTTGTTTTTGTGTACATAATATATGTGTGTGTGCTGTGTATATTTATTATGTATATATAAATACACACACATGCATATATATATATATATATATATATATATATATATATATATATATATATATATATATTTAAGAAAAATGTTATGTTTATATGTTAAGTATATTTATATATAATAAAAAATTATATGAATATAAATATATACATGTAAATATTTTCAAAATATATACGGTATGTGTGTGTCTTTATATATACATAATAAATGTACACAGAACACATATTATATAAACAAAAACTTTTATTTTGGATGCGATTAATCGCAATTAATCATTGCCCAGCACTAGAAACAATGCATTGAAATCCCCTAAAACGAGCAGATACTTCTTGGATATTCCTAACTTTCCTCTCAAAAACGGGTGCAAGTATTTCTCTCCTCTGTCGGTATGAGATGTTTTCCTGTGTGGGAAGAAGCCAGCGTGTTTGAGAGCTAAAAATGCCCCATTCTCTGTTGCTGCTTTACAAGCTCATGACTCATATAGAGTTACATAACACTTTCCTCTTATCTGGTTGAAAGGCTCATTCCTCTCCATCGAGCAGTGACTCTCTCTCTCTCCTCCTGCCATCAGCTGTGTCATTAATAGAAGGCGAGAAGAACGTCACATCACGGAGAGACGAGTCACTCGTATTGAGACCTGCCGGGGCCGGTTAACACTGGATTTCTTGCATTATTTGTGTTTTTTCTTCAGATTGTGCAATGCTCTGAAGTCACAGGAAACATGGCCACTGTTTCTGACTCGGCAGCATCTTTCTGATGTGAAGGAAAATATTTAAAGCAATACTTTACCTAAAAATAAAAATGACGTCATTGTTTACTCATCACCGGTGCAAACCCATCATGAACATAATCGAACGCAAAAGAAGATATTGCAGAATCTGCTGGCTGCTCCATGCAATTAAAGTGAATTGAGTCTGGTGCTGTAGAGGTGCGGGATATTGACAAAACATGATATCTCAATATTTATGACTTATTTTTTTGGATAACTATAATTAAACAATATTTTTCTGTGTTTTACTACTGGTACCTTGGCTGGTTTAGGCCTGTCATGGATAAATAAATCTGACACTAAAATCGCCAGTATGTGGCAGCAAGTCCCTGTCTTAAAGAGTGATTCGTTGAATCATTCATTCAAACAATTGTTCAAAACTGCTTCATTTAGAAACTAAGCAAGTGACTGTTTTTTTCAAATGGATCATTGACTCAAATTATTTGTTCAAAAACAGATTTATTTGGTAAGGAATCACTGCAGTGTTGCTCTGAGATGCATAAATGATCCAGCTTTGATTGAAACTATTTTTTTTGCGAAACAGAAAAAAACAGACAATATTGTGTCTAAAATGTAACTCCCTCAATATTAACTTCTTGTTTGTTGAACTGTTGGATAAAACTAATACCACATTTGCGATCACACTCAGGTGCTAATATTTAGGAAAACGGCTGTTGCTTGTGTGATATTACTTAGCTATATAAATCTAAACAATAAAAACCCATACAGGAGTATTTTTTGCTTTCATAAATTTAATTATAATTAATTAGTCATTTTAACTGCATTCTAAATAGTCTTTCTCACGCAGCTAATGCTTGGACTCTCAAGACTGGTTTCTGTTATTTATTTTTTTTGCAAAGAGAGTGAAATATTCCATAATGTCAGCTCGCATATCATTCAAGCAACAATTACGATATTATCACAGACGATGAATGTCGGACACCCCTAGCTGTACCATAAAAATAGTCACGGGCACAAGAGGTCCATTGTCAAATTTGCAGTCCCTTTCAAACCAAGTGGCTTTATGTTGGTCAGTGTGGCAGAGTCATGTGAACAGTTTGAGCTCAACATTTGTGTGGGGAAATCTTCAATGTGGATTTGGCTAACAACAGTAAATGTGACCTACAGTATATGCAGATTATTACAAATCTTTGGAGGTAATATAATATGCTGTGAGGAGCAGACTGAAACTTCAAGTCATTATTATTTGCTAAAACTCGTCCCTTACTTTGTAGATCTCTAATCACATTTGTGCTGAATGACATGCTTTGTCAGGTTTTACTGAATGATGGCGGTCTGTTGTTAGCGTTCATGTAATAGCTGACCAGTGTCCCACTTTGCTGGGCAGACTTTGAATCTGAAGTTGACTACCACTGAGACAAAAGATACAGTGGTAATATCTGTGCCTAAAAATATATTAAAAATGTATTAAAAACTTTTTTGACACAAGTATATAGTAGTTGTAGTACTACACGGTAAAAACAGTTGTTTTTTAAAAAAGTTGTAAATATTATATTTTTGGAGTTTAAAAAACAAACAAAAAAAACCTCAGTCTTTCTACTCAAATTTTATGTTTAATTAAAAGTGCCATTTTTATTGCAGTTATTAATGAAATTGACTAGCAATTTCTGAGTGAAAATAGTTTCAAAGTAAATCCTACACCAGAATTTGTGGGACCAAACTGACTTTCTTAAAATACATGCTCTATTGTACTTATGTGGTACTTTAAGATACAATAGCACTACTTATGTTACCGCCTCACTAAGATGAATCACCTATGCTGTATTTCTCATTTGTAAGTCTCATTGAATAAAATGTGTTAATGTCTAACTCTAGGCCTTCTGTGTCTTCTGTGGCAGTGCTGATGTAACTAAGCTGTAATCACCTGCTCTCTTTGAGATAATTATGGGACATACTGTAGGTGTAAGTGATTAAGAGAGGTGTGGAAATTGTCAAAGTTACAGAATTCACAGATCGGTCTTTTGTTTCATCATGCTTTTGTAATGAACTAATATTAGACTGGATCTCAGTTTAAGAGGAAGACTCATGACTCAGCTGCCCAGATGGACTCTTCCATGAGCCCATGGCCTTATAGTATTAGTCGTTTGTTATCAGTGCTATGGAAAAGTCTCAGTCTGAGGCTGTTTTCTGTCTGAGTCAGCTTTGCAACTCATGTCAGAGATGTTTCATTTGCTCTTATGCAAGAGAACTACAAAAATGACTCCTGAATTAACCTTGAAACTTTTTACAATATCCTTAATATGTCAATCCATTAGCAGTATTCAGTGAGCGAAAGTTCCTGATCTTCTTTTAATTTTGCTTTGTTTGGTTTATGGTCTTGTTTATAGTTTTTGCCTTCTTTTAGTTTTTTGCTGTTTTCTGTTGTTTTTATTCTTTTTTTTTATATAGTTTGTTGCTTTTTTTAGTTTTTAGTCTTGTCTTTTTGTTTAATTTTGTTTTTGTCTCGCCTTGTTTTGCTTTGTTTTAGTCTTGCTTGTTTTGTTTTTGCTTATATCTTGTTTTTTATTTTGCTTTGTTTTTTTCTTGTCTTCAGTCTTCTTTGTTTCAGCTTGTTTTTACTTTTGCTTTGTTTTTGCCTTTTTGTTTTTAGCCTTGTCATTTTGTTTAGTCTTGTTTTTGTTTAGCTTTGTTTTTGTGCTATTTTGTTTTATTTTGTTGTTGCTCATCTTGTTTTTTTGTTTTGAGTTTTTATTCTTGTCTTTTATCTTGTTTTTACATGTTTTTTTGCTTTGTTTTTAGTTAGTTTAATGTTTTATTTTGTTTTTGCTTGTCTTGTTTTTTGTTTTGCCTTTTGATTATTCTTGTCTTTTTGTTTTTGTCTTGTTGTTTGCCTTGTTTATTCATCTTGTCTTTTGACTCTTTGTTTTGTTAAATAGTTATCATGAAGTTATTAAAAACTATACTATTTACCATTTAACACATGCAAACTATATATCAGAATGCTACATAAGCATGAATGCTTGGAGTTCAACAAATGTTGTGCTACAATTGTATTGAAGAGATTACATTGCTGTCAGTGTCTGCACAAGACAAGAAAATTACCAGTTACTTTCTGACTATTACAGAGAGACAGAACAATGAACGGTGAAAGTCCGCCGACCATCACCATGGCACTGATTAACCCTCAGGCGTCCCCCCTGCTGTCAGAGAGCAAGATGTCTGCCACCCAGCAGCTCTCCATCAGTGTGTAAGTGTTTCTGAGATCATATTCGGTACAGTACAATACAAGTTTATTTATTTACACATTTAAAAACAACTGGACATATGTATCTTTGATGATCACCTTAAAGATTATCTTGCATTTAAAGCAAAAAAAATTATAATAATTTTATATATGTCTAATTACTGTGAGTGAGTAAATAATGACTGTAGTTTCATTTTTGGGTGTTTGGTTGAACTATTTCTTTAACTTGATATGTTCAGGTGTGCAGCGCTGTATTCCTACTCACCTCATCGCTCTGAAGAGCTGGAACTGAGGAATGAAATGGTGGGGGTTTATGGGAAATTCAAAGAGGGTTGGCTCAGTGGACTTCTCTCAGAACAGGCAAATAGTGGATCTTGCTTTAGTTTCCATATGTTTTCAGCCTGTGTCATTTTAGGAAAAACTGTTTATGTAAGCTTTGGGCGACATATGTTCTAATCAACTTGCAAAACTACCACTCTTTCCTTTCTTTGTTCTATAGGAGGTATTATTGTCAATAAAAATTATATCTTGTATATTTAATGTATTTTTTCATACATTTAATTAGTTTAAATGTATTTATTTTGTTTTTGTGCTTGTACTTTAGTGTTTGCCTTATTATTCTGGTACATATAATATGATCTAAAATCTGTCAGTAGTGGCAGCAATCCTGTCTTAATTCATTCTTGAATCATTCGATCATTTGATTTGTTTAAAAAGTGTTCATTAGAAAGATTAAAAACTGTCTTTGATTTACTCAATTTAATTCAAAAACGTTATTCAGGAATCAAAAACGCAGTTGCTTGAGACGTTCAACAAATGTTCTTCTACTGAGATTTGTATTGAAGAGATTTTCATGTCAGTGTCGAAAAGACAAGAAAATTACATTAACTTTCTTGTTTGTTGAGACTGAACAATGAACGGTGAATTCTGCGACATACACCATGTGCCTGGTATTAAAAAAAACAAAACCAAACGGGTATTTCCCCCTGCTGTCAAAGCAAGGATTTGGGTCATTCTAACCATCAATGTTTTCATCAGCATGTGAAGTGCTTTTGGAGATCATACTTGCGGTAATTAGGTATTTCAAATGAGCTGACATTCTATAAATCTGTCACTATTTTAAAACAACATTGTACATTATCGAACAATGATATCACAGTTAAGATCATCTTATTTAAACTAAAAAAACTGTTAAAAATATTATATAGGTCTTAGGATTTATGTGCATGGTTTTAAAGTCACGACTGTTAGAAATTGCATTTTTGATAGACCCTTTTAGTTCAATTGAACATTTTTTTTAAACAATTATTATGTTGATAATCAACGTTACGTATATACTACTTTCCCATCAGCTCTGAAGGTTTCTTGAACAAACAAACCTGCATTCCTAATGAAGGGTATCAACAAAAACCACACCCTTCAAAGCCAGGCTGTTGTCCTGGACTTCTTAGACAGAGCAAAGCTGGAGATCCCTGCAGCCAATGGCTATGATGACACTGTGCTCCACGGCTAAGCACCGAACGGGAAAGCAGTTATGAGACAGTTGGACGACATCTAGTACAACATGGGGTGCAGACAACAGACCCACACTGCGGCAATTAATCACTTTTATGTCTCCTTAACTAGTTGCATATGGACAAAAATAATTTAGTCATCTTAAGATACATTGATTGTTTAGAAATTTCTTTCAATCACCAACACTTTAAACAATAAAGGTTGCTTTAGTGTGAGTTTTTGTTTAAAGTTCTGAATGTTCTTTTAGACTGTTTTAAAGGCCTTTGGGGAAGATAAATATGATCTACTAAAAACTCCCGTTGGCACCATTATTGTCTTAATGAGTGATCAGGCTCTACATTCAAATGATTTATTCAAAACATGCTGATATCATTTAGAAATGTATTTTACAATTATAGACGTTTCTTTTGGAATATAGACTTTAAAATGAATTAATTCCTTAAAAACTGCATTTTCAGCATATGCACCCAGTCATGTACATGTATACGTTTACATTTAATCATTTGCGGTTGTTATCGCAAAGCGACTCAAATGAGGAGAACAGATAGAAAATTCAAATAGTAGAGCTACTAGTTTACATGTCATGACAAGTCTGATTATTCTAGCACAAACGTAGCTGGATTTGCTCTTTGTTATTAAATAAATAGGAAGTTCATAATTATTACAGTGCGCAAAACGTGTGCTTAATGTTTTTTGAAAATGTATAGAACTTGTTGATTTTAGTCGGGGTCATTCACAGCTGGGCAATCCAGATAGTTCTTCTGACGCAGTGATTTGCTTTTGGAGGACTCAAGACTGTCGTTAATTTCAGAGTTCTTCTGAGCAATAAGTTTGACATTCTAGATAATTGGTCAGCATATGTGATTAGAAACATACAACTTGAATTTATGCAGACAATAATGTGCCAGTTACCTGATGAAGAGGGCGTAACGATTATTTTTGGTCTTAAAGACACCTGTTATGAAATCATTCAGAGGCTCTATCAGTCAGTTGGTATTGGCTCGCAATGAGAGCATTACAAGTCATCATGGTAACAAAGTTGACAGGATGCAACTTGTCTTGCATAGGGCACTCCTAATGTTAGTATAAGGCAAATCTAGACGGCATTTAGATTGTTAAGCTTAAACTATATCTTGATCAATCCAAGGTTCTGAGTCCTGAAGATATGACTTATAACCCACTAGAGACATCTGGTAAGTTCGTTGCAGAAACAAAATTCTGTCATTACTAATTACTGAAGGTACTAGTCCATCATCCAGCTAGAAACACCAGACGGCTCATCACATACCGCAGGCTCTGTTGATCCATAGAGTTGAGTTCCTGCAGTGGAGAAAAGCCATGTTTAATAACCATATCAGCTAATACGACTGTGATGACAAAGAGTGGTCGAGCACGAGCTGGGAACTCAAGCAAGAATTGTGACTTTGAAACTCACCCTCCAGCACCAAGGACTAGAGAGGTAAGAGCTCCCACACGGCGGGACGATCCTGAATCAACTTTTAGTGGACTTGAAACAGTGTTAATGGAAAGAAACATCACAAATGAGTACAGATGGATTTGGAAGTCTCTTGCCAGTCATCGCCTCTTAACGAGATAGGATCTAGTTGCGTCCACTCAAGCCAGTGGTTGTTAATCCAAAGTTGTTTATTGTGCAATGAAACAGAGAGAATCTGGTTGAACAATCCAAGGAACTTGCAAATGAAGAAAAGGGTCGTCTTATAGTTTCTAAGAAGTGCTCGTTTAGAGGTTTTTAATTAACATGTTCTTCCAGCTTAAATGTGTGGAAATACATGTGTTAGGAGTGTTTACTGTAAAAGCGTCTTTGCCGAGAAGAAAGGCTGAAAAGATGGGGTGTCTCGACATGCGAATGAAACAGGCTTTGGAACCTCCGTCTCCAAGAGAGAAAAGGCGTAACATTGTATTTATCTTAAAGTTATTATTATTTGGTAAGAATATGTCACTATGATTTATGTTTTATTTTGAAAAAGTTAAAGTAATCGCTGTATTCCTTGATGAAGAGACGTGCATTGGTGACAGCAGAATAGTAACGATGAACATTGATCCTTCATAAATCATTCTAATATGCTGATTTGCATATAATAATGATTTCTGAAGGATCATGTGACACTGAAGACTGGAGTAATGATGCTGAAAATTCAGCTGTGATCACAAGAATAAACATTTACATTTGAAACTTTAGAAAAGAGTTAGTTTAATAATAGACTTCAATATAACTGTTTTACTGTATTTTTAAATATGTGTATTTCAAATAAATGCAGCCTTGGTGAGCACTTCTTTTAAAAACATTTTAAAAACTTATTCCAAACTGAGTGGATCTGTATGGGCACATTTTAGATCAGTATCAAAACAAGGAATGAATACATTAATTTTCAGTTAATTTAGATTGAAACAATTATATATGGTAATTTCTTCTTCATATAGTTTTAGATGTTTTGTTGGCATACAGAAATGAGCTTCTACAGCAGGTGTGTTATTCAGTCTGATACATTTCTGCTCTGCCTTTTCTTTAGGCTTGCCTCATCATGGAAACTACCATTCAAATTCCATCGTAAGCCTTCAGCCTCCACCTCAGGATTTGGGGCAGATCTATACTTTCGGTCGCTCACCCGTTCTTCCCAAAAAGAGAAACGGTTTGTTCTCAAATCCCATGAAGGCGCAGCATTGGGCATATGAGACCACAGCTCCCTCTGCTGGTGGATATCAAACGGTCAGCAGGGACCCGGTCCAGAAAGAGGCCACCACAGCACCTCAGTCCATTCTGGTCAAACCAGACGCTCATAAGCACAATACAGAGAAGGTAAAACATCTCCTGCAAACGTTTTGGGACTAGGAGTTGTGATGTTCTAGGATTTAATGAGATTTTTCATCCTTAAATAGCCACTCTCAAATGTTATACGAATTACATCAGAATTTATTTATTTTTGTTCTTTTAGCCAGTAAAGTCAGTGCGGTTCCAGACTCGTGATGCTCCTCAGACATCAAAAATGGCATCCACCTCACCTGCAGGACAAATCTCTAGTTCCCAGCCTGGTCTTTCGGCTCTAGACCACTGGAACCCTTCAGCCATCTTGGGTCGGGATGGAAGTACATTAGTTTTTAAAGACACAAAAACCCCCGCACCCAAAGAGCACAGGCCCGGATCACGTTTCTATGGACTGCCTCTCGCTAAATATGAAGCCAGTACTGATCAACAACCAGTCCGGCTCTAATAGGTGGGTTTTCTTGAGTGTGTCTTTAAAGGAAGTATTGCGTTATCTGATCAAATGGCTCGCAATGAGTGGCGGAATTTTTTCTTACATCGGAAAATTGTCAGTTAGCAGATACAGTATTTTTACAAGATATATCGAGATAATTCACAGAAACTGTTTTAACAGAAAAAACATTTCCTGTCAGAATGTGAAGAAGCATGTAGATATCATATAGCACATCCTGGCGTTTTGTGTTTGGTGCATTCTGACCAGCTAATGTTGTTTGTTTCAGATTTAGGGTAATGAAAGCTTACAACGCTAAAACAGATGCAGAGCTCACGCTGACAGAAGGAGAAATCGTCTTCGTTCAGAGGCCTCGAGCAGAAGGAAGGAGATCAGTGGAAAAACAGGCCTTTTCCACAGCAGCGTTCTGGAAATCCTAGACAAACTCCTTTGAGTGCCACAGTTTCTTCTGCACTTGTTCTTCGTTTAGCCAGACTCGTTTTAGCCTGTTGTGTCATAAACCTAAATTAAAAGCAATATCCTGTGTACTTAAGTATGACAAATCAAGTCTTGTTTCATGCACACCTACTTGGCACATAAACTAGGTTTTTCCTTCATCATTAGTCAGTTCTGACAGATAAACGTGCCTTTTTGTATGTTGAATCACTGTTTGCACTTTTAGATGGTGAGAGGTGGGGAAGTTTGTTAATTCTAGGAAACTAAAGAGTATCTTTGACTGCTGGATAAAGTGAGGCCTAATGATGACTTGCTCAAGATTGTCTTTTTCACGCACTAAATCCTGTCGTCTCAATACAGTAATGGTGGATTTGTTTTGTTGTATAAAACGTCATAGCATCTATATCCTGACGATGGAATTCTTCAGCGTTCCTGTTCTCAGTCCCTTTTTTGGGGGGAATTTTGGGAAAATTGTTAAACTAATAATAATAAACATAAAGAGTTCAGAATTTTCTCCGGATTGGGCTTTTTTTTTTTTTTTTTTTTTTTTTTTTTATTGAATTGGATTTAGAACTGATGTTATTGTTTACATTAAAAAACATTTTCTCCGTTTGCACATAAAAAAAAATGTAATATACAACAGCTGCTACTTCATTAATCGTTTGTCATATCAGAGAATACAGACTAAAGCAGGATAAAAAAAATAATAATTCTGTAACAATGAGATTACACTGATAATAATAAACATTTCAGATTGAGAAAAGGATAAGAATATTAAATTATTTTTGAGGCAAATAGCCTATATTGGCTATTACGTGATTACATGTAATCTGGATTATGTAATCAGATTCCAAAAATTAAGTATTTCTAATTAGATTAAATTGCATTTTAAAATACTCAAAAATCAAACTACAGTTTCTTTACAGATTACATATTATTCACCCAAGTCTTTGTCTTTGGAAGAACACATTGAAATGCACACATTCGCGTTCTTTCTTATTTATATGCAGGGATTCCCAAACTTTTGTCCTCTCAACCTCTTTCATCTAATATATTTACTTGAAGTCCCTGAGATTTTAAGGTAATAATTCAGTAACATATTTGCATGTTCACGGTTCTCTGGACGTTGTTTTATGGTGCAGGTAAAAAAATAAATAAATTTAAAAAATCATCTTTTTAGTAAGTGTTTTATTTTGATAGTTGTCATTTTAAAATTATTTTAATTTTACATTTTTATGATTTAGCTCTTCTTTAATCTCACAAAACCCTCCATTTCGTTCATGAACCCCGAAACCTTGACATTTTAATGATCTTTGTATTTTTTATTTTAATATGGTACAAGATTATCCTATTTAAATCAATGTGATAAACGAGTTAGGTCAAAAGTAGTTAGATTACTAAAAATGGGTGTAATGGATTACGTTACAATTTTTTACGTTACAACTACAATTTTTGTCATGTCATTTGGAATCAGTAACTAGAATTGGTAAGTAATCTACCCAGCACTGTCTGGCTATTAAACATTGATATCCATAAATATGTAAATACCCCTCGCCGCGCATGCGCAGTAAGCGCAGGTTGGGATGGGCGCGTGAGCTGGAAAAATACATCCTCCACCGAATGAGCTCATCAATTGTCATTCCAGACGAAAACTCCTTTATTTAGGTCTTAATAAAGAGCAATATATCCGATTCTAAAAATGCCGGTAAGATTATAATCTCTTATCTTCATTTATCGCAGTGTAATGTGTGTTGTTATGCCCCACCTTCCCGTCATTCCTTTGCTTTGCAACCGGAATCTCCTGCAAATATTCACAGACTGTTAACGTTATTTGACAGCGTTTTCTATCGCGCGTTTACCCTTATTGTTCAATTCTATGATGCATTTAATTATTATGCCGTGCTTTTGTCCTTTCTGTGACCAGAGCTGTTTTGTGCACATCAAGCTAGCTGCCTGCTAGTTATTAGCTTCATAGCAAGCTCAGGGGGGTTAACGATATTATGATCTCTCAACGAGTCAGATTCATTGAAATTAATGAGAAATTATGTTAAAACCGCTTGCAGCAGATAAATAACTATGTTCTGCGTGTAAAAAATGAACTGCTTTTTTGTTGTTTGTTCATTTAGCTGTTAGTTTGACAGAGGCCGAGCGGTCATATCCGCTGCTTAGCAACAGCGTCGAGTTACCTCAGCCCCATCTAACGTTACCAAACACATTCAACATCCAGTGCCCTTTACCCAGAAAACCTGGCTTCACGCTTAAAAACACATCAGTTGGTGTTTATTTACCTATGAGTGTTCTGTGACTTTTGAATATAAACTCGCTATAAAACGCTTAATAGTTTCACGAATGTATTTAATTTATCTGCTAACGATGTTATCAGTGGACATACATGTACAGCAGAAGATATCTGTCATTTGTTTTTCTATTCGGTCATGAAAATAATGTTATGTATGCTACATTTTAAGTCATCCTTCATTATGGAATATCTCAAATAATATTTAGACATTTGATGTTTACATAATTGAACAAAGATTAATTGGAATGTTGATTACTTTTCTAAATTTCAGTTGATTAAATTTCAACTGTTAATCATTTTCAAACATGTAAAGCAGGCAGGGTTAACGTTACAGTAGGATTCAACACTGATTATTACTGTCACTTTCCTTCATCCCTTGAATGAAGATTATAATAATTACATTTTAAAACACAGCCAGCACAAAATCAGACTTACTTTGAGATCATTCTTTGAGGTTAAATACAGATTTAAAACATTACAAAAAATATGATACTGTTTTTGAAATCAAATCTTTGCATAGTTATGACAGGAAACACTGGCATCTGACAATGGCTTGAAAAACCCCAGTTAATCTTAAAAATAAAGCATATACATAAACCCAAATAGGAAATAAAACAGCTATCGAATAAGCATGTGTCCTATTCCGTGTCCTAAACTCCTGAAACAGTGGTGTTTCATATTTTAGAGCAGTCAATGCAATTTATGAAAGAAATCAATGATATTTGTGTGTGTGTGTGTGTGTGTGTGTGTGTGAAAAATTCAGATGTAACCACCCCCTTTGTAATCATTAACATTTTCATAAGTAAACTGTAATTTAATTACACATTTTTTCTCAGTAACGGACGGTAACTGATTACAATTACATTTATTTTGTAATTAAATTGCGTAATTTAGTTAGCCTACATGTAACTAGTTACTTCCCAACACTGCTCTTAATTGACATTGTGTTTGTAAACATATTTAAGGACAATTGATAACAGTCATAATTTGTGTAAAACATTTTTATTTTACTCATAGTTTAGATTTTACAAAATCACTAAAAAAGTGTGTATTTTTATGATGCATTTTCATATTTTTTATGATGTATTTTCACTTTTGTGAAATTTGCCATTGTGCTGACAAACAGATGGTCCTGCATTAACCTTATTTAAACTCATAGTTTAGATTTTAAACAGATGGTCGAGCACTAACTTTTTTTAAACCGGTTTCTATTTGTCCAGAGTAATAAGCTGGATAAACCAGAGAAGATGGAGGTGAATGATAACGTGAAGGTGGTGGTGAGATGTCGACCCCTCAACGAGAAGGAGAAGATGATGGGACACAAGCAGTCTGTCACTGTGGACGAGATCCGGGGAACGATTACTGTGAACAAATTTGATATGACCAGTGAGCCGCCAAAGACGTTCACCTTCGACACAGTGTTCAGTCCAGACAGTAAACAGCTGGATGTGTATAATTTAACCGCTCGACCGATTATTGACTCAGTATTAGAGGGTTACAATGGTAAGTCAAAGACAATAGAAATATTTATTGCATATATTTTCACCTTTTTGTCTATTTGTCTGTTTTGCAAGTTTGAAATGTTGAAGATTAACGTTTTATAATTTTTTTTCAGGAACCATATTTGCGTACGGCCAGACAGGCACGGGGAAGACGTTCACTATGGAGGGTGTCAGAGCAGTGCCTGAACTCAGAGGAATCATCCCAAATTCATTTGCTCATGTATTTGGTCACATTGCAAAAGCAGAAGGCGACACCAGGTGAGAATGGGGATTGTTTTTGAGTGCTGCACTGTTTAAAGGTCAGTGTGTTCATGCATGATTAATCATGAAGATTCTTATCATTTGTCATGCTTTTTCATTATATGTCTTATCAACGTTATCAGAGAGGTTGAGAGTGTTAAGATAAACTCTGGTGACGTGTGTTATCTGACAGGTTTCTGGTAAGAGTTTCTTATTTGGAAATATACAATGAGGAGGTGAGAGACCTGTTGGGAAAGGACCAGATGCAGAGGCTGGAGGTGAGAAACCAACATATTTCAACATATTCCCCATCACTGCACTTATTAGGTGTGTCGTTAAGTGGACACTCCAATATAGGTCATGAAGCGTTTGACTAATGCATACGTACATCCGCATGGTATCTGCACCCACAGAGTTCTGCAGAAAACTGCACCTGTTTTCTGTAGAATTTAAACGCATCAAACAGATGTGAATTTGATCATTCAAAGAATTCTTTGTGGGATTGTTTATTAAATATTTTTCTTTATTTGATATCATTTGATAATGCTTTCAGCTACAAATTGGAATGTAGTTTTTAATCTTTATCACATTTTAATATTTAGCTTATTCAATACAGTCTAGTTTGAAATGTAGTGCAGATTTTCCTCCACAAGCAGAGTTGAACACAGTGACTTATATAAACAACAACATACACTTCCATTGAAAAGTTTGGAGTCAGTAAGATTTTATTTTCTAGTAATGTTGTGAAATTCCAATTTCAATTTAAAAAGCAGCTTTCTATTTATATGTTTTGAAATGTAATTTATTTCTGTGATCAAAGCTGAATTTTCAGCATCATTACTCCAGTTTTCAGTGTCACATGATCTTCAGAAATCATTCTAATATGCTGATTTGCTGCTCAAGAAACATGCTAAAAACAGTTGTGCTGCTTAATACTTTTGTGGAAACTCTTACGTTTTTTTCAAGGTTCTTTGATGAATAGAAAAACAGCATTCATTTAAAACATAAATCTTTTGTAACATTATAAATGTCTCTGTAGTGTCACTACTGATCAGTTTAATCTGTCCTTCCTGAATAAAATTATTCATTTCTTTCAAATAAAAAAATTATCTTTTGTAACCTTTTAAGACCTCATTTTTGTTTCATTGTTATTGAGAAAGTCTGACTTAGCTAGTGCTTGAATCTTTGAAATAAGGCAATGCCTTTTGTTGTGCCACCTGAATGATGAATTTCTGCAAATGATGAATACTAAACACAAAATACAGGTCAAGGAGAGACCTGATGTAGGAGTTTACATCAAGGATCTTTCTGGATACGTGGTAAACAATGCTGACGATATGGACCGGATTATGACCCTTGGAAACAAAAACCGTGAGTATATTTGAATTATTTTATTAAGTGAAATCTATTAGGGCATGCAAAGTTAGATCAGTAAAGTCTTTAAAATGCATCTTGTTTTGTCATGGACATGGATGACTGCTTTATTTCTAATCTAATATTTTAATAATTCAAATAATAATATAGAAAATTTGTTGATCAGAGCAAGAATTTTACTTCAGCAGTGGATTTGGTGCTCTCTAGAGAGGAAGCTCTAAAGATTTTAAAAAAGCCTCTAAAGCCAACATTTGTTTTGTTTATTTGTCCTTGTCCAGGTTCTGTGGGTGCGACTAATATGAACGAGCACAGCTCTCGTTCTCACGCTATCTTCACCATAACTATTGAGTGCAGTGAGAAAGGTGTAGATGGAAATCAACATGTGCGCATGGGAAAGCTACACTTGGTGGATCTTGCGGTAAGCAGCCCATGTCATGTGGATGAACTTTACATCGTCTTGGTTTTCTTTCCAGTACTGACGGGGATGTTTTATTGCACAGGGCTCTGAAAGACAGGGAAAAACGGGAGCCACAGGTCAACGTCTTAAAGAGGCTACAAAAATCAACCTGTCTCTGTCCACCCTGGGAAATGTTATCTCTGCACTAGTGGATGGGAAAAGCACCCACGTGCCCTATAGAAACTCAAAACTCACCCGACTCTTACAGGACTCTCTAGGAGGAAACTCCAAAACCATGATGGTACAATAGTCAGTGTGTAAACTCGTACAAGCCCTGGCTTATATAGTATCCCAATTGTTGATTCAATTGCTAGTAAAATGTTTTTTTACTTGGTTTTTATTAAAATTCTGCAGAAATCAATCAGATTTCAGTGAAAGTAGTGCACACAGTATAATTCTGTTTTATCGCTCTCTTATTTTGCAGTGTGCAAACATCGGCCCAGCAGATTACAACTACGATGAAACCATCAGTACACTCCGTTACGCCAACCGTGCCAAAAACATCAAGAATAAGGCCAGGATTAATGAGGACCCCAAGGATGCACTGCTGCGTCAGTTTCAGAAGGAAATTGAAGATCTCAAGAAAAAACTGGAAGAAGGTACACCGCATCAATTTCAGCTGTGTCATGTCTCTGTCAGGGTTGCTCGTCAGGATGTGACTCATCGGCTCTGGTCTAAACCATAGAGTGTTGCATTGACTACATAGGGATCTTCCCACTCAATGCTCTCAGTGGATTCTAATAGAGTTTTGTTACCGTGTTGCTAAGTTAAAACATATACTAGGGCTGGTAAAATGATGTCTTAAAGGGGTCATATGACGATGCTAAAAATAACATTATTTTGTGTATTTGATGTAATGCAATGTGTTTGCGTGGTTTAAGGTTTAAAAAACACATTATTTTCCACATATCGTACATTATTTTTGCTCCTCTCTGCCCCACCTTTCTGAAACGTTTTGATTTTCACAAAGCTCATTGTTTTGAAAAACAAAATATATATCTCTATTTATGTGTTTTTTGTTTTAATCAGAGGAACCATAATTTCAATCTAACAGAAATGTAAGTAATGATTAAATGTGAGAAGCAAATTAGTAGCAATAATGTAGTTGCAAATAATCATGTTTTCTGTTAAAAAAAAAAAGATGCTACTGTTCAAAAGTTTGGGCTTGGCAATATGTTTGGTAATGATTTTGAAAGTAGTCTCTTAATCTCACCAAGCCTGCATTTATTTGATGAAAAATACAGTTAAAAAAAAGCAACATGAAATATTTACATTTTACATCATTTATAATTTTGAATATATTTTAAAATGTAATTTATTAAGTAAAGCTTAATTTTCAGCATCATTACTCCAGTCTTCAGTGTCACATGATCCTTCAGAAATCATTCTAATATGCTGATTTGCTGCTCAAGAAACTGGTTATTATATTTATAATTATTATAATATATTAAATTCTATTCTAATTATTACTGTTTAAAAACAGTACGTTTGTAACATTATAAATGTATTCCTTCCTTCCTGATCATTTTAATGCATCCTTCCTGAAGAAAAAGTATAAATTCTTGCAAAAAAAACCCCAAAAAGTCTTACTGACCCTGAACTTTTGAACCGTAGTATGTTTTCTGTGCTGTTTTTAATAAATTAATACTACAAAGATTGACATTTATTAATTGTCATTGCACATAATTCTGCTTAAGAATTTGACCAAAGACCGTATCTTGAAAGACAACATTTTAAAAAAAATTTTTGCATCTGTGGTTGCCCTCTAGATTTTAGGTACAGAGCCAGAGTATTTATACATGTTTAGTACCGAGACACAATCCCATGCTTTATTTTACTGCTCAGGTGAGGAGATCTCCGGCTCTGACGGCAGTGGATCAGATGACATGTATGAGGGTGAAGATGAAGTCGGAGATGGAGGCGAGAGACGCAGAAAACGAAGAGGTATGAATCTCCCCTTATCGTTCCTGTTTCATGACTGGGCAACATTAGTCAGAAAGATGATGCAGACCGTGGTTTTGGCTTTTAGCCACAAGATCTGCTTCAAATAATCGTCTTCATAATCTGGAGCGTTTTGTGGTGTTTCTGTCTTTGAGCTCATTTATGTTGTTTTATAGTAAAACATCAAGACGTTAAATTTTCGTCCAGGATTATTTATAAAAACTTTTGGAATTAAAAGCCTATATAGCATCTGATGTGCTGCAGGTAACCTGACATCATCTAGGTTTCAATTGCCGGATATCTGAGTATCAGTGGAGGAAGAAACAATGTGGCTTTGGTTTGCTTGTCTAAACCATCAGATCAAACAAATGTAGTTTCATTGTGCGTCATGAACACAAACCGTTAATGCCTGGCAATGACTGTCTCTGTGCCCACATACAGTTCAGCAGTCTGGGACCACTAGTGAAAATTCAAATTAATGCAATTTTTGTCATGATAAAATTCTATTATCAGCCTCAATTTGAGCAAAGCGCTGAAGTGGAAAATGATCACCAATTTCAGGATGTCGTGAGTATTTGATTTTCCCCCTTTTGTTTTAATGACAGCATAAGTTCCACAAGTGTGTGTGATTCATCAAAACTCGTAGCCTTTCACTTTTCAAGATTTCAGAATCAGAAAGGGCTTTATTGGCAAGTATGTTTACACACACAAATGCAGAAAAAATACATACATGCATAGGAATTAAGGCAATTAAATGAGACATAACACAATAAAGACAATAAAATTTAAATATAATACAATACCGTAATAAAATATAGAAAAATACACAATTGACAAAATTATGTACAATTCTGTGAAAAACATCTCAAAACTTTACATGTGAAAAAAGCATATCCGTTTAAGAGGTCTTTTTGTCTCTTTCTCTGTATCTCTGTCTCTGATCATTGGTTGGTGGTCTTTCAGTCTCTCTCTCTCTCTTGCAGACAGTGGCAGCAGTAGTTCAGACTCTGCCTGTTATTTAGCACAGCACTTTGAGGAGAGAGCCCAGACTAGTGAGTGGGAGCAGCACATGGATAATGTGAATCATTCCTACCTCTTTGTGCTCCCTTAATCACCTTCTTTCCCAAATACACAATCCCTCTTACACCCAGACATCAGCACAGTCCAGTGATCATGTAAATGTACACTATCATTCAAAAGTTTGGGGTCGGTAACAATGAAAAAAGGACGTTTTTCAAAGAAATCTCTTAGGTCACAAATGCGGCATCTAGTTGATCAAAACACTGTAAAAACAGTAATATTATGAATATATTTTAAAATGTAATTTATTTCTGTGATCAAGGTTGTCAAAAAGTGTTACATGATCCTTCAGAAATCATTCTAATATGCTGATGTGCTGCTCAAGAGACATTTCTTAGTATTATCAATGTTAAAAACAGTATTTTATGTTGAAAACAAAATTTTGTAGAAACTGATATTTTCAGTAGTTTTCAGGATTCTTTGATAAATGGTTCAGAAGAACAGCATTTATATATTATATTACATTATATTTAATATTAATAAATGTCTTTACTGTCACTTTTGATCAATTGAAAGCATCCTTGATGAACAGAAATATTAAATTCTTAAAAAAAAAAAAACATATGGACCTCAAACTTTTGAATAGTAGTCTCAGCCCACACTGTCTGATGCATATTAGATAAATTAAATTAAAAAAACTTGAAGTGATCTTGAATGCTCAAGCTCCAACGCAGCCCCCGCTGCTAATCATAAAATCTCCTTATCTTCTAATAACTTTTAATAAATGACACAAATTAAATTATTCAGCAGTCAAGCCTTTATTTTAATTAGCATAAAACAGATGTGTAATAACTTGAATCAGTGGGTAGCAGCTGACTCAGTGACACAGCAGAAGCTGAATATAGGACACCTTCACTTCTTCCGACAGGAACTCTATAAATGGTTCAGACATCACCTCTTTCAGTAAAACTGGCATCTGATTACTTCGTTTATCTTCTTCCGTTCTGGTGCATCTCACAGTTTCTCTCTGCATCAGCCTAATGATCAGTGACTGCGGTCTTATTTCACACAGACCAACTGCAAACCTGAGTCCTCGTTAAAAGACATTTAGATGATGATATGATATGTGCTTCTGTTTTCTCTCTTCTTGTGCAATGTGCTGGCCATGTGACTTCTCTGCTCTAAATTCAAGACACAAGAGGTTTGTGTTACAACCTCACGTCACCTCCAGGCTATAGAAATGTGCTTGGTTTTACCCTGAGTTTTACTGTCCCACAAATGAGATGGTCAGACAGAACAAAAATAAAGACTTAAAATTAGGTGTGTGAAATTTAAAGGTGCTGTATGTAATTTTTTGTCAATGTCATTTTATTTCTAGAGCACAGTTTAAAACAACTTGGAGTTGACCAAAGTGCTTTACATAGAGACACATAGGGCCAGTTGCATAAAAGGTTTAGACTAGTCTTAAAAGTTAGTCATCTATTTTTTTTTCTTTAAGAATGGTCATAATTTTTTTATTTAGTTACATAAAAACAAAGATTAGTCTAAGTTGAATCCAAAAAGTAAGACTGATTACCCCTTGGCTAACTGCTAGTCAGATTAGTTTTTAAGACACTGTCTTAACATAAAGGCTAAGTTTATGCAACTGGCCCATATAGAACAACATTCAAAACAAAACAGTTTAAAGAGATTAAATTAATCTCTATAATACATTAAAAGCCAGAGAAAACAGCTGAGTTTTTAACTTAGCCTTAAGATCTGACAATGTTTTAGCAGTTCTGATATACAGTGGAAGACTTCCACAATTTAGGGGCAATCACAGAAAAGGCCCGATCCCCTCTCATTTTTAGTCTTGCCCTAGGAACAGTCAACAGCCTCTGATCAGATGATCAGAGAGTAGGGCTGCAACGATTAGTCGACATTATCGACAACGTCGACAATAAAAAATTGTCGACAAATATTTTTGTTGTCGAGTAGTCGTTTGATCTCATATGACCTAATGTAAGAGCCTGCAATACTGCGGTTTTGACCAGTGTGGCGCTGTAGCGCAATACTCTATTGTTCATCCCTTCTGGATGCAGATCAAGAGAAGAACAGCAACACAGCCTTTCAGATTGCAAATGCATCCAAACTTGAGCGGCGTTTGGCATGAACTATGTAAATATATATTGCGCAGCTTTCCTCTCAGTTAACGAAATAAACAACAAAAACTGACAGCAGTTGTGAAAGCAACAGTTAAAAATGCATCTGATTACAACGATGTTGGATGTTTGAACATGAGTCTCTGCAGTTTCAGTAACAGTAACATTATCTCCAGTAGAGTTCGGTCACATTATGTTTATTTATATCAGTTACATTTATGCAATAGATCGCCGTTCAATTGGAAAGCAGCTTTACGGTATTAAACATGAAAAACATGAAAGTCAGTGTCGCATTTCAGTTAGAATTACAACTTGATTTTCTGTTATAAAGCAGCTCTCCAGAATGTGAAGCTACGCTAATGATAAAATATTTTATTAGTGGGAAAAAATAATAATTTCATTAAAGTGACAGTTTGGTTTGCAGAGATCATAAGCTTGATCTAGCTCAGGGCTGTTTTGATTTATCATAACCATATAAGGTATTTTAATTGACCATTATGTTGTGAGGGGAGTAAAATAGTTTATCCAAAGCGTCTTATCTTGACCTTTATTTCTGTTTCTTATCTATATGACTTTATCAAAAGGAGATGTTCGGCAGAATGTTTATTAGTGTCATTTCAGTTACTTTAAATTACATGTAGCTAATTAAATGATGTGAGAGAGTCTCTGTCTGTCATTGCTCTATTTTCTGTGTGCCAAATACATCTATTTTTATAATGAATCTGGTAACATTACAATCAAGGTATCATTTGTTAACATTAGTTAAATGTATTAATTAACATGAATGAACAATACATTTATTACATTTAAGTATTAATCTTTGTTAATGTTGGTTAATAAAAATAGCATGTTGTTCATGTTAGTTCACAATGCAGTTATCAATGTAAAAAAAACAAGGCTTGTGATTTTGAAATAATGCATTAGTAAATGCTGAAATTAACATTAAGATTAAACAAATGCTATAGAAGTATTGTTCATTTTTAATTCATGTTAGGCAAAGGCAAGTTTATTTATATAGCACATTTCATACACAAAAATTAAAACAACACAAAAGTGCTTTACATAAAAGGAAGTGAAATAGACATTAAAAATAATAATCACAACAATAAAAACAAGGAAATTATATAAAAAAATTAGTTTAAGGACTTAATTTAAAACCGTTACGAGTAGAAAATGATTATACATAAAATACAGTGCAGTCATGTTAACTAATATTAACTAATGAACCTTAATGTAAAGTGTTACCAATTAATTGTGTAATAATTGTAATTACATAATATGCTTTTCTAAAGCTGAAGTGACCTTTATTTATGTTAGAATATGTATAACTTAATATTCTAACTAATTGCAAAAACTGAATAATCAATCAAAGTCTACTGATTAACCAGTGGAATAATCGACGATTAGTCGATTAATCGTTCTAATATTCGTTAGATTAATCGATTATCAAAATAATCGTTTGTTGCAGCCCTATCAGAGAGATCTCGATGGGTTGTGTAAGAGCAACAGATTTGACAGATACGTTGGTGCCAGTCCGTGTAAAGATTTTAAAACAATTAAAAAAAATCTTAGAATTGGGGTAATATGTTCACGTTTTCGTACACCCAACAGAAGTCTCGCCGCAGAGTTTTGCTCCATTCGAAGTCGAGAAATAGATTATTTGTTTATTCCTACATAGAGAGAGTTGCAGTAGTCAAGACAGGTAGAGATAAAGGCATGAATTACCTTTTCAAAATCTTTGCGAGAGAGCCAAGGCTTCGCTTTGGCCAAAAGCTAGATGGTAGAAGCTAGTTTTATAACCAAGTTTATCTATTTATCAAACTTAAGAGAACTCTCAAATAGCACACCCAGGTTTTTGACCGTACAAGGCATAAAATTACTAATATGTTTGCAGATATTTAGGAAACATGCTAAGTTCACATGCTTGTTTCTCTGAAGCAATGCTACAGCCAGTTATTCTACTTTGAAATGTGCGCTACGTGTTAGAATGTCTGTTTAAACTGCCAGTTTAACCAATAGTATATCGACACACCAGGTTGCCAGTTGGCAGAAAACTCAGCATATTGCAGCCATGGAAGCTAGTAAACGAACTGAGTCAGAGATCGCAAATTCTACCTGACCTAAAAAGCCTCGGCATCCATCTAAAAAGCTCTGTGACCAGAGGAATATGGAAACACCGATACATCAGAGAAATGTAAAGCTGCTTTGACACAATCTGCTTTGTAAAAAGCGCTATATAAATATTGGTGACCTGACTTGACATCAGCTCATTAACTTGCAGTGTAAGCCTCATTGCCTTTCATTGTCATTTGCTCTCTTTCCTGTTGCGCATTCTCAATTTGGCAACCCATGTGAGCATCGAGTCTGAGGAGGGGGTACGGGAGAAATAACTCTTTCCAATATTTTGAATTTGGACTTTAGTAGCTGTCAGCCGCTAGCTATTACATACTGTACAGTACCTTTAATTCATCACTGACAGTGGATATTATCATATCTCTAATGTTTTATTTAATTGCCATTTACGTCAGATGTCTCTTTAAAACTTGAACATATACAAATTATGCAATCATCTTGTGGAAAATGATCTCCAAGCTCATTAGAGCTCAGTTTGGCATCTTATTTTCCTGGTCCTCCCTCAGTCACAGATGCTCTGAGATCATTAAAGCTTCCTGCTGACCATCAAAAATGCCAAGTTATGTGTTTGGATTTTAAAATGGCTTTTAATAAAAAAAAATTTTCATACGGTTTTCTAAACTAGAATGTGTGGGGAAAAAGCAGAGGGTTTGTGAGTTTATGGAAAGCTAAGAATTAATTAAATCATTAAAATGTCAAAGTTAAACAAATAAATAATTGTAACATCAGAACAAATCCAAATAAAACACTTACCTGCACATCATGTCACTAGTAACCTACATCAGAGAATCATGAACATGCAAATGTGTTGTTAAATTGTTGAAATAATAACTTCAAGTAAATATTTTAGGCTGAAGGGATTGAAAAAAAGTTTTGGAGTCCCTGTATTCAAGGTTCAAGGTTCTTGTTTATTTGTCACATACACAATCATACAGGGTATAATCAGTAGTGAAATGTAGGTCAGTACGGGTCCGCTCAATGGACAGTGCAAAAAATAAAATAAAAGATGATACATAACACAGGAGCATATATTTAAATATAGGTAGGAATAAGATAAAAGAATAAGTAAAAACAATAAAATAAAATAAGGAGTAAAATGTGCAATGAACTAAAATGTGCAATACAGTCTACTGTGGATTTAATAAATATTAATATAACCAGGGATGTGCAAGAGGAATGTGCAAACAGGTTGTACGGGTATGTACACATAGCAGCAATGTGGATGGTGGAGAATGATGGGTGTTACAGTTAATTAAATTGAGTCCTGTAGATGTTATGAGACTGAGTTTAGGAGCCTGATGGCCTGAGGGTAGAAGCTCCTCCTCAGTCTCTCAGTTTCTGAAGCGCTTGCCAGATGGCAGTGAGATAAAAAGATGGTTACCGGGGTGATTTGAGTCCTTGATTATTTTTACAGCTCTGCTTTTGCAGCGTTTGAGGTAGATGTCCTGCAGAGAGGGGAGGGCAGACCCAGAGATGCGCTCAGCTAAGCGCACGACTCTCTGCAGAGCTTTGCAGTCCTGATTTGTGGCGTTACTGTACCACACTGAGATGCACTGAGTCAATACACTTTCTATGGCCCCTGAATAGAAAGTTTTCAGGATTGCTGGTGAGACCCTGAATTTCCTCAGCTGTCGCAGATGGTACAGTCTTTGCCTGGCTTTCTTGACCTGTGTTTGAATGTGTGCAGTCCAAGTCAGGTCCTCGGAGATGTTTACACCGAGGTACTTGAAGCTGCTCACCCTCTCCACAGGGGTCCCGCTGATCATAAGAGGAGTGTAGGGCCGCTGCTGTCTCTTCCTGAAGTCTACAATCAGCTCTCACGTTCAGAGAGAGACAGTTGTCCTGGCACCATGATGTTAGTCTCCCTACCTCACCCAAGTATGCTTATCATTGTTGGAAATGAGGCCCAGAACCACAGTATCATCAGCAAATTTAACAATGGAAGTGGAGCTGTGAGAGGACAGTCGTGTGTGTAGAGAGAGTAGAGCAGGGGACTCAGAACGCAGCCCTGCGGGGCTCCTACGTTCAGGGTGATGGAGTTGGAGGTGAACTGGCCCATTTTCACCACTTGTGGTCTGCCGGTGAGGAAGTCTTGGATCCAGTCACAGAGTGTAGTGTTTAGGCCGAGGTCTGAGAGTTTGACAGCTAGCTTGGTGGGGACTATAGTATTGAAAGCTGAGCTGTAGTCAATGAATAGCAGTCTGACATAGTTGCCATTTTTGCTGTCAATATGTGTGAGGGAGGAGTGCAGTACCTGAGAGATGGCATCATCAGTAGACCTATTTGGGCAAACTGAAGAGGGTCCAAGGTAGCAGGGATGGAGGAGCATATGTGTTTCTTTAAAAGTCTCTCAAAAACCTTCATGACTGTTGATGTGAGGGCAACTGGACGATAGTCATTCAGGCAAGAGGGTTTGCTGTTCTTAGGCACAGGGATGATGACAGATTTCTTAAATGAGGTGGGAATCACAGAGGTAGCAAGGGACTCATTAAAGATGGAAGTAAACAAACCAGCAAGCTGATCGGCAACACGATCTCAGAACGCGGCCGGTAATCCCATCAGGTCCGGCGGCTTTCCTGATGTTTACTCTCCTTAATTCTCTCCGAACCTCGTCCTCCGACACGGTGATAACGTGATCAACATCGCTGCTCTGTCTGCTGCTTCCTGACGCGCTGATCGGCAGAGTCGCGCTGCCGTTGCATTCGAAGCGGCCGTAGAAGTTGTTTAGCTCTTCGGCCAGCAATGGATCTGCACTCACCTCGGCGGAGGGGTTATTTCCAGAGGAACAGATGGTCTTCAGTCCCTGCCACATGCATCGAGAGTCATTGAGCTGAAAATGTGACTCAATTCTCTCTCTGTATCGGAGTTTGGCAGCTCTAACTGCCCGTCGGAGAGCATAACATGATGCTTTGTAAAGTGCATTTGCATAACAAATGCTTTGTATTAGTGCTTTAATGATTAAGTAACATTGAGAATGAGTAAAATCTCTTGACATTTATTGTAGAGAATGTCACATTTGTGTTACTAATATAATCTCCATTTTCTTAATGCAAAATATCATTGATTTTTGGGTGGAAACATTGTGAGATTCACCCATATATGGCAGCAATAAATCACACTGTCATCTACCTTTGGACACCTCATGTTAAAAATGTCTGAGCTCGCAACAGGTTTACTGTGCAACCATTGTATCAATCAACAGAGCTGGGTACTAACTGATTTCATGTAATCTGAATTATATAATCAGATTCCAAAGATGAAGTACTTGTAATTAGACTGTTTTAAAATGTGTTTTAAAATGCTCATAATCAGATTACAGTTACTTTTTTTAAGGATTACATGATTATATATTATTCACACAATAGCAGTAAATTATTTGATTCACCCCAGTTCTTATTTTTTTTTCCTGAATCTACCAGATATAAATGAGACTAATAATTATGCAAGTTATTAAACACTACCGATGCATAGCTGTGAAATATGTCTTTATCATATGCAGTGACCTTTACTAATTATTAATATTGGAAGTCTGGACAAAAATATTTCAAAAAATATTTAAATATTTGAAAAAAATAAATAATAATAATAATATTTAAAAACCTCCCTTTTTGGCCATGTAATGTCATGTTTTAATGTTTATTAATGTTTGTTCGTGTATTGTAGGTATTCCCATGTTTTTTTTACTTTTTTTATTATTTCATTTATTATTAGCTTTTCATGAACACCCTACAGCTTATTCATGAACCTGCCATTTATTCCATTTCATGATTTTGATAAAAAAAAAAAAAAAAAAAAAAAAAAAAATATATATATATATATTATATATATATATATATATATATATATATATATATATATATATAATATATATAAATATATATATATATATATATATATATATATATATATATATATATATATATATATATATATATATATATATATATATATATACACAGTGTGTGTGTGTGTATATTATTATTATTTTTTTTTTATATTTATTTTTTATTAGTATGGTATGCAGTAATTACATTCAAGTCTATGTGATAAACGAGTTTGATTAAAAGTAATCTAAAAGTAATCAGACTAGTTTGTGTCTTCTTAATGATGATTCTGGTCTCTGTATTAGTTCGATGCAAAAGAGAATGTTGTTTGCTGGTTTTACAGCTGCGAAGAAGACAATAATCCAGAACTGGTTTACACCACACGTGTAGAAAAACATATTGGATCCGTAGCCTCCTGCAAATAGTGACGTGTGAATGTACAACGGCGCGAGTCGGGGGGGCCAGGCCTTCGACCATTGATGCTTGGCAATGTTTTATGTTTGATATACGTGATTTGTATAAAGGAGTGACTTTTCTGTTTTTATTGTCCTTCCCTCTCTCCCTCCCTTTTGATTGGACCTTGAGATGTTGAGTATATGTCTGTTGTGTTGTTTTGTTTTGTTATATTTTGGATGCTATGTTGTTATGTGTGAAAAAAATAAAAAAATGTTGATAACAAAAAAGAAGTAATCAGACTACTTTATAATCCAGATTAAGTTACTATCTCCAATTTTCGTCACGTAATTTGTAATCCGTAACAGACTACAATTTGTAAGTAATCTACCCAGCACTGCATATCAAATAGTGGAAATATTTATTGTGCCTTGTGGTGTCGGTCACCATCTTACAGAGAAACTGGGATGACCTTCAGTGGGTCACTGCTAGCTGTTATCTTGCATCTGATGGAACGTTATTTCTTCAGCTACCATGCATCTGCAGAATGCACAAGTGTTGCTATACATTTCTTCTAAAGCTTTTATCTGTTTTTATATCTGTCACGCTAAGGGAGGAAGAAGGTGTCTCCTGACAAGATGGTGGAGATGCAAGCTAAGATCGAAGAGGAGCGTAAAGCACTGGAGGCCAAACTGGACATGGAGGAGGAAGAGAGGAACAAAGCACGTGCAGAGCTTGAGAAGAGAGAGAAGGACCTTCTCAAAGCCCAGTGAGTCACTGAATCGGTCCAACAGATCTGTTTTCTATTTATTATCTATCTATATTGCCAATATAGTACAAGTGTATGAGTATAATAATGTCATGCTTGGTGTTGTTTCCTGCATCTCAGACAGGAGCATCACTTATTACTCGAGAAGCTGTCTTCTCTGGAGAAGAGGGTTATTGTTGGAGGAGTTGATTTACTGGCTAAAGCTGAGGAGCAGGAGAAGCTTCTGGAAGAATCCAACAGTGAACTAGAGGAGAGGAGGATGAGGGCCGAGCAGCTCCGGAGAGAACTGGAAGAAAAGGAGGTAGAGATGAGCGGATTCATGCTTGACCAATATTCTTGTATAGTTTTATCATTACATAGTGATTCATGTTTGCAAATGTCTCTAAACAGCAAGAGCGCTTGGACATCGAAGAGAAATACACCAGTTTACAGGAAGAAGCTCAAGGCAAGACCAAGAAACTGAAGAAAGTCTGGACCATGTTGATGGCAGCAAAATCTGAGGTGCAGTAAATTTCATGTAGCTTTCAAATAGCACAGTTCACAATTGTGTTGTCAAAAGTACAAGTATAATTTAAAAAATGCAGTGATTTACATTTACATTTACATTTATGCATTTAGCAGACGCTTTTATCCAAAGCGACTTACAGTGCATTCAGGCTATACATGTTTTATCACTATGTGTGTTCCCTGGGAATCGAACCCACAACCTTTTGCGCTGCTAACGCAATGCTCTACCACTGAGCCACAGGAACACTCATGTGATGATACCAGCCTTTCTGCAGTACCTTGAACTAGTCAACATAAAAATGTAACTGCTACATGATTCAAGTAACCAGTGCCGATCCTAGACTTCTGGGGGCCCTATGCAAAACTGTGCGCTCGCGGAAAGCGCTCGAGAAACCGTATCTCTTCCGCGGCTCGTATAAGCTCTCGTTTATTTTTTAATTTTTTAAGTAAGAGCAAGAGACTGGACGACATTCACATTACATGATTTGGCTGATTTGTACTTAGAGAGCGTGACAGCGCACCACATTAAAAGAATCGCTGGCCAAAATTAAAAGCGAAACTAAAATTAAAACATCTTTGAGAGAAAGGGGGCCCTACACAGCGTGCGTATTCTGTGTATAGGGAGGATCGGCTCTGCAAGTAATATTAATTTTCTTTATTAACCGTCTAGTTGAAGAAAGTGCAGCACACATGAAGTTCCACGTGGTGTAAATGTAAAACAAATCACTTGTTAAATATCTTTGCAGAAAAGATGCATGAAATATGAAGGCACATAAAATTGCCTTATAGGGGGGGTACAATGCTGTTTCATGCATTCAGAGTTGTTTACACTGGTAAAGAGTTGGATTCTCATGCTAAGCATGGACAAAGTTTTAAAAAATTTTTTGGAGGTAAACATAGTATTTCTGTGCCAAAAATCTCACTTCCGGATTCGTACAAGTTTCGGAGAGTTTTTTTCGATCGTTGTTCTTTATGACGTAAACGACGGTGGAACTCCTTATATGGGCATTTCTCCCGGAAAGAACACGTCCGTGCACGCATCGACCAGAGTGAGAGCGAGAGCGCGCTTCAATCGGCAGGCTGGCAGCACGGGCCTCGTTCGGGAAGAATGTCTCTAAAGAAGTGTGTTTTTGGTTGTGAGGGAAAGATAACCTTGTTCAGCTTCCCAAAAGAACCCACCGTTACGTGAACAGTGGATATAGTTTGTTTTTCCGGGGCAGCAATGGAGTTTCTCAAGTGTTTTGTTGACGAACGTTTTATAAACGAGGCCCAATTCGACGCTGGATTTGCACATCGTTTAATACTGAAAGATGGAGCGGTCCCAGCTATAAAAGATCCCGGTCATGATTCAGAACTGCAGATGGTAAGTAAAACGGCATCAAATGTCTGTGTTTTGTTGGCTCGGAGCAAGTGCTCGTCACTCTTTAGCTCCGCCCACACGGCACGCCTCCAGGAGCTCGGCTTTTTTCGGAGAGAATCGTAAATCTGTATCTTTCTTTTATAAATATGATAAAACTAAAGACTTTTTGGAGATATGAAGGATGCAGTACTACTCTATAGGTACTCAAGATTAACATGAGATTGGGTGAAACGGTGTGCGTTAGGTCCCCTTTAAAACATATGTTCAGAAATAATATAAAAAAAATGCTAAAAAAAAAGTTCAATTAAACTAAAATTCAAAATGACTAAAAGCGTAACACAAGGAGATTATTATTAACTATAAATGTTTATAAACACAAAGAAAATAACCGCAGCCATCAGCATCCTGCAGACATGAAATATCCGACATACAGAAGTAGTTATTTACAGGTTTATGTATTCCACTGCTGCTAGTGTATATACAGGTATATGCATAATTTGCAATGGACTTGATAGTTTGTTTTTAATTGCATTAATGGCATTCATGTGTTTCTTTGTTGTTGTTTCATTACTTTCGTTTTATCTTTTAATGCAGAGTATACATAATTGAACAACATTTGAAGGCTACATGATAATGTTTTAAGTATTATGTGTTTAGAAATATTAATAGCATATACTTATTTTCAAGTAGTTACATTTAAAAAAGCAATTAAAATAAAATGGTTACAAAAGTTTTTCCAATTGTACCAAATTAGTACAGAGAACTGTTGAGTTTAACTGGTACTGGTACCGATTACTGAACTTTTAGTATCGAGACTACTAGTTTACAATACACGATATTGGTACTCTGGTAAGAATGTTTGCTGTGTTTCAGATGGCTGATCTGCAGCAAGAGCATCACAGAGAGATCGAAGGTCTGCTGGAAAACATCCGGCAGCTGAGCAGAGAGCTGCGGCTACAGATGCTCATCATTGATAACTTCATTCCTCAGGAATATCAGGTCTGGATTTATGCTCATGCACGTGCACTGTCAGTCAAAACTTTAGACAAACCCCCTTATTCTTTATTGTTGGCATGTTTTAGAATAACAGTAAAGTGATCAAATGATAGCTACAGAAATACAGGAATTGCTTAGTGATCAAAACATGCTGATAAAGATCTCATAGATCAGCTTCATTAAACCACCCTTTTTCAAGATCACAGGAAAACCCTCCCATGTTTACATGTCAAATGTCTTTGTCTGACATTTACATATTACCTTGGATTGTGTAATGTTTAATCAACTTAATCTAAATTTAGTTTTAGGCTTTTTAGGAAAAATGGTCCAGTTTAAATTCGCACTTCTACAAAATAAGACCTTAAAATTCTTAAATCAGGGCAGAACGTCGTAAATTTATAAAGTTATGGCATTAAATGTGTGTATTACAAAAATGAATGTCTTCCTCTGTATTTTTGTTTTCTAATACAAACATGTAAACATCCTTAAAACAAGATACATTTACTTGAGCTGCTTAATGTAAAATTGGATCTTGAAAAAGTGAACAAAACTAACTCAGTTTATGCTTAAAACAAGAACAAACATCAGTCAGTGAGGTATGAAAACTTGTTTATCCTTTAAATTAAGTAGATTTTTCTGAGCCAATTGGCAGATATTTATGACTTCTTTTTTTATGTCGTTTCACTCCAAGTACATGTTTGGTGTATTCAATTCATTCCTTAAATTTTCTTTACTTGGTCTTAAAAAGGACTTTAAACAAATCTTAAATCTACGTTCGTTTAACCTGCAGAAACGGAAGTATTGTGTTTCTCTCTGTTTCTTGTTTGTCCTGCTCTAACACAGCGCTTCAGGATGCAGCACTTGCATAAAATAAGCATGCAAATCATTTTTTGCTTTTTTCCCCTTGTCAGGATTTGATTAATCAGATATTTTTTGCTGATTATATAAAGTGTGAATTGCTGCACATGCACAAAGGTGAAAATGTCAAAACTGAGCTAGCAAATTAACTGTACAGAAAGTCTTAAAGAGATAGTTCACCCCATAAATGATCCTTTTGTCATCATTTACTCTCTTGATGTCATTCCAAACCCGTATTACTTACTTTATTTTGTGAAAAATATAAGTTAAGTGTTTTTTTTTTTGTTTTTTTTTGTTTTCAGTACAGTGGAAATCAGTGGTAATGAAAGCTGTTTAAAATATCTTATTTTTTTCTGCAGAATAAAGAAACTCATACAGGTTTGGAGCCAGAATTTTCATTTTTGAGTGAACTTTTCCTTTAAGAATCGAATATTTCAAATGCAGTTTAGTGAAATGATGAGCTGTATTAACTAGCTTTGCTTTATTACTCAGAGTTTAACATGAATTTCAAAAGTCTCCAAAAGAATATTCACAATATCTGAACTTTGCTTCATATTTATCTCAGCGTTTCAGTTGCACTACTATTAAAACATGCAAACAACATCTTTTTTTGTTGTGTCGTGTACAGGAGATGATTGAGAACTATGTGCACTGGAATGAGGACATTGGAGAATGGCAGCTGGTGAGCATCTTTAACACATTTCATTCTGCACATCTCTCAGATCTGGGATGTTTGGGTGCAATGAAAATATATAATACAGCTGATGTATTTGCTGTTTTTTAGAAATGTGTGGCCTACACAGGCAACAACATGAGAAAACAGACACCGGTGTCGGACAAGAAAGAAAAAGATGTAAGTGTCCGTTCAGATCTAATGAGGCACACGTGATGCACACTGCTCCCTTTTCATGTTTCATTTTTGTCCTCTGTCCCTCTTTTGTGATTAAGCCATTTGAAGTGGACCTGTCCCATGTTTATCTGGCCTACACTGAGGAGAGCATGAGACAGTCCCTAATGAAACTAGAAAGGCCTCGAACATCAAAGAGTGGAAAGTCCAGGCCTAAAACTGGTCGTAGGTGAGGTGTGATGCTTGGTTTTATTTTTGGACTTTCTGCTTCACACCTTTGCACACATAAATGCATCTGACTGTTAAAACTACTTAGTTAAATAATCCTCCGGTTTAGTTTATTACATGATGCATTAATAATGTTTTTTTATTTTTTTTTCTTGAAATGGGTGCTATAAGCATATATCATAATATTCTGAATTGCACTGAATTTTCAGCATCATTACTCCAGTCTTCAGTGTCACATGATCCTTCAGAAATCATTCTAATATGCTGATTCAATGTTTCCCACAGACTTACACTCTATGGGATCTATCATACACTGTGCAATGCGGCGCCAGGCACGACGCAAGTGATTTTTGCTAGTTTCAGCCCGACGCAGTTATCATTTTCACGTCCTGCGCCACGTTGTTTAAATCGCAAATGCACTTGCGTCCATCTGTTCGCCCATGAACACATTGTTGGCACGTTGCTATTTTGAAGCAACTGAAATAGACTGCGCCATTGACCAACTGAAACCTGGACTAAACTAAAGTCAATGGCGCAATATTTTTTTTGCTATTTAAAGGGCGCGTTAGTAATATGCGCCTATAGGCGGGTACACAGCGTATGTACACTCTGCTTGATATACACATAGGGATGCGCAGCAGCACACAAACATGGCAAATATTAAAAATGAAAGGATTACAATGTAAAAGATTATTATTGTGTTTTATTTTCGGGGGCTTTGGTGGAATCCGGCATGTCCCATAGATGGTCTGCTCGCACACGAGCAGATACGTTTCCTCTCTGGAGAAGCGTTCAGTCTTTGTTCCTGCAAATTCCGCCGCGTAAATAGCGAATCCGCCATGTCGCGAGCGCAACTGGCTCTTAAAGGGAATGGGAGATGAGACACTGATTGGTTTATTGCATGTTGTGCCCAAAACACAACCATTACTCATTAAGAGAATAGGTACAATCCTTTTGGACCATGTGCCTGGTGCGCCGACTGTTTTTTTTTTTTTTTTTTGTCGTTATACTAGCAAAAGTGGATTCGGACACGCCGTAAGTGCACCTGCGCCGTGCGCTTTAGACCATGCACTTAGATCGTTAAATTAGGGCCCTATGTGTAGCGGCACTTCCCCTGGGGGAAAAATATATATTATATATATATATATATATATATATATATATATATATATATATATATATATATATATATATATATATATATATATATATATGCAAATTCATTCTCTGCCAGCAGGAGGGGCTTTTGGAGCAGAGAAATAGAGGTTTCCCCGGTAACGCAGTGCTCTGCTCACAAACGCTGCTTTATCAGGCATTACATGCAAGATGAAATGAAAATGACATCGAAAATTTTCTGAAGACAGTCGGTTTCCTTCAGAAATACAGTGATATAAAAACACCCTCGCTGGGTTTTGATTTTTAAACGTGTAGTGCTCATGTTTATTCAACAAAGTCAAAGCCTTTTGGAAAATCTATTTGTGGCAGTCAGTTTTGATATTGTGGCGGTCCGCCACTGTTACAACCCTGGCTCTGGGGAAGCAACATCAAGGACACAAAACAAGTTTACCAAATAAAATAAGATTTATTAAATAACAAAAAAAAGAAAAGAAGAGGGACTGCGACGAGACAAGCCCAGCTACTGCCAAGCTGGCTGCAGAATCAGAGAGAGAGAGAGAGAGAGAGAGAGTGAGAGCATGTTCTGGAGTTTTAAATGGCTCCTTTCAGGTGACATCAATTAGCCTGTTGATTGCAGGTGAGCTATTGAGTAACTGCAACAAAACACAAGTTAGAACACTCACACATAACAGCCACAAACAAGTCAATGTATGGGAAACACTGTGATTTATTATCAGTTGAAACTGTTGTGCTGCTTAATATTTTTTTGGAACCTGTGATACTTTTTTCTTTGATTCTTTAATGAATAAAAAGTTTAAAAGAACATAATTTATTCAAAATAGAAATCTTTTATAACAATATAAGTCTTTATTATCACTTTTTATCCATATAACACAGGTCTCAAAAAATATTAAGCAGCACAACTGTTTCCAACATTGATTATAAATCAGCATAGAATGATTTCTGAAGGATCATGTGACACTGAAGACTGGAGTAATGAGGCTGAAAATTCAGCTTTGATCACAGGAATAAATTACATTAAGTATATATTATTATAGAAAACTTATTTTAAATTGCAATAATACTTCACAAAATTACAGTATTTTTCTGTATTTTTGATCAAATAGATACAGCCTTAAAAACATTAAAAATCTTACTGATCCCAAATTTTTGAATGGCAGTGAAAGCGATCCGGAGTCAAACGTCACTCATTTCTTTGCACAGTTTTATGATTTGTATACTAATGTTAAAACGTTTGGCGTTTGGCTAGTGTTAGAGGCCCTTTGTTTTGTTTTTTAAGAAAACAAGCAGTTAGAAAACGAATAGAGAGTGCTAGAGTTAGAGGGTCAAATAAAGATGGAAGAGATGTGTTCTTAGCTGATTCATGAAGATGGTTAAGGATTCAGCTGCTGGATTGAGTTGGGCAGGTCATTCCATCAGGAGGGAACAGTTAATGAAAAAGTCTGTGAAAGGGATTTTGTGCCTCTTTGGGATGGAATATATTTATATTTATATGCATTTACAGTCAGGTCCATAAATATTGGGACATCGACACAATTCTAACATTTTTGGCTCTATACACCACCACAATGGATTTCAAATGAAACAAACAAGATGTGCTTTAACTGCAGACTGTCAGCTTTAATTTGAGGGTATTTACATCCAAATCAGGTGAACGGTGTAGTAGGAATTACAACGGTTTGCATATGTGCCTCCCACTTGTTAAGGGACCAAAAGTAATGGGACAGAATAATAATCATAAATCAAACTTTCACTTTTTAATACTTGGTTGCAAATCCTTTGCAGTCAATTACAGCCTGAAGTCTGGAACGCATAGACATCACCAGACGCTGGGTTTCATCCCTGGTGATGCTCTGCCAGGCCTCTACTGCAGCCGTCTTCAGTTCCTGCTTGTTCTTGGGGCATTTTCCCTTCAGTTTTGTCTTCAGCAAGTGAAATGCATGCTCAATCGGATTCAGGTCAGGTGATTGACTTGGCCATTGCATAACAGTCCACTTCTTTCCCTTCAAAAACTCTTTGGTTGCTTTTGCAGTATGCTTTTGGTCATTGTCCATCTGCACTGTGAAGCGCCGTCCAATGTGTTCTGAAGCATTTGGCTGAATATGAGCAGATAATATTGCCCGAAACACTTCAGAATTCATCCTGCTGCTTTTGTCAGCAGTCACATCATCAATAAATACAAGAGAACCAGTTCCATTGGCAGCCATACATGCCCACGCCATGACACTACCACCACCATGCTTCACTGATGAGGTGGTATGCTTAGGATCATGAGCAGTTCCTTGCCTTCACAGTTCTGGAACAACATCCTATGGATAGATGAGACCAAGATCAACTTGTACCAGAGTGATGGGAAGAGAAGAGTATGGAGAAGGAAAGGAACTGCTCATGATCCTAAGCATATACCACCTCATCAGTGAAGCATGGTGGTGGTAGTGTCATGGCGTGGGCATGTATGGCTGCCAGTGGAACTGGTTCTCTTGTATTTATTGATGATGTGACTGCTGACAAAAGCAGCAGGA